>JADMNL010000030.1:220830000-220932500 GCA_016271365.2 Neoceratodus forsteri | reverse complement strand
GTATGGGCATCCATGCCTATTTTAGACATTGCACTTTGTTTCAGTGAACTGGTGGTTGGGGGGTGGACTTGAGGGTTGGTGGTAGGCTGAAATTACTGACACAGTGTGCTGCAGAATGTTTCTGCAAGTTCAAGTTTAAAAACCAAAAATGTCCAACTTAATTGGCTAGGGGAAATAAGTATGTGGCAGCATTCCAAGTTGTTCTGCTGCAGTAGTGACATCACTATTGCAGCAGAACAACATAATGATGTCACTACTGCGTAGAACAAGCATATTCCAGGCATAGAATTCCTTCTATAACAGCATTCCATCATACACTATAGAACTGTTGTGCTGCAGTACAGACATCACTACTGCTGCAGCCCAACAACATCAGAGATCATCGGGCAGTTGTCTGCCTCTGAAGTCATGATGGCAATTGTCAGAAGATGTGAGTTTTTTTTAAATCTTATCAGTTTACTTGTAGAGTAAGCCTGTATGATCCGTGACTGCAACTGTTACTGCAGCGAAGCAAGCTGTGTTAATTTCAGTTACGATCACAACAATCACATGCTAATGGGTTTTGGAATCATGGCAGCTGTGGCATTTTGTTTTCTTTGAGACAGAGCACTCTGATGACTCAGGCTGTCTGTGAACGGAGTACGATACACTATAAAACACTGCGTATGGTCATCCATATACAGACAAGCCCTCGACAGCCAGTGGACCTCTCGAACTGCGCTCTTGAGGTCACTGGTTGCCATGGAAACCTCTCAATTCATACACAGGGTTGTTGGGTATGCATGACCATACATAATCTCTATATTTTCTCCCATTCCCCTGATTGTAGTTCAGACTTTCTCCTCTTTTTTACACTGCTCCAAGGGTTACCACCTGTCAAGTTTTGTGTCAGATAACCCATTTTGGGTCCTTGTCACCACATTCAGTTTTGCTCAGAGATAGTCCAGTTTTATTTATTTATTTAAAAGTTTCACTATGAAAGGCACACTGAGCAAAGCGTGATCACTTCCAGATGCATCCCGGGGGGAGGGGATACACGGAGACTAACACAGTAAGACAAAATACAGTGAATACATAATAATAATAGATACAAAACAACAACAGGAAAGTAACTTGGATATGTATACATTAAATATTAAGAACCCAGTAAAAGTGCTAGGAGAACTAAAAGCAATCAATGTCAGAATTGTGCATTAGGATAAGTACTAACAATTTAAACTTACTGGCCCGGATATTCAAAGGGATTGCACCTGGCTCAACTGAGCTGCACCAGCGCAACCCCAGAAATGCACCCCAGTGCATATTCAAAAGAGGGACTTGCACAGTGCAAGTCCTGATGTGCCGGGGCAGAATGGTAAGTGTGTGCGGCGCATCTCCAAGAGGAGTGCCTATGCATATGCGGCACATCCCGATATTCAGCGGGATGTGCAGCTCATATGCTGGCACAAGCCTGCAGTGCGCCACATACCTGGGCTCAAAGTTGAGCCTGAAATAAAAGGCTCAGGTACCAGCCACCCACAGGTGTGCTGCTGTACTGTAATGCGCAACACAGCAGCCGGCAGCAGTGGATGGCAAACACTGCCTCCCAACACCATGCAGAAGCACCCAAAGTCATCCCTGGTAGTCTAGTGGTACCCCTTCCCACCCTGTAGCCCTGATCGCCAATAATAAAAATATAGTAAATCCCTGGTGGTCATAGTCCCCACCCCCCCCACCCACACAGGACCCCAGTTCACCCAGCTCCCCATCATCAGTGGGCAGCACATACCCACCCGCATACCACCGGGCTGCCTGCCAAATGACAGCTTACAGCAGCAGCTGTAAGCCTATTAGTCAAACTGTGGACCAATGGACTTACATTGCATACTGTAATAATCATTCACAAAACCATGAATGACTGACTTCATTCACGGTTTTGTGTATGACAGTATGCACTGCAAGCCCATTGGTCCACAGTGTGGACTAACAGGCTTACAGCTGCTACTGTAAGCTGTCATTCAAGGGGCAGCCGGGTGGTATGAGGGTGGGTTTGTGCAACCCGCCAATGACGGGGGGGGAGCTGGGTGGACCGGGGGTCCTGTGTGGGTGGGGGTGCCACTGGACCACTAGGGCTGTTAATTATAGGGTTTTCCATCAATCTGGGTTACAGGTAGGTTGAGGGGTACCACTGGACCACTAGGAGTGTACTATACTTTTATTATCAGTGATCAGGGTTACGGGTGGGAGGTGTGTGCCACTAGACTACTAGGGATATAACATGCATATATGTTTAGTGATCAGGGCTACAAGGTGGGAGGGGGTGCCACTAGACTACCAGGGATGTTTATTTATTTATTATATGGGGTGCAGGGCATCGGGGGGGTACCACTGGACTGCCAGGGATTTTATTCAATACTATCTGGTGATTGCAGCTATGGGGAGGGGAGGTTACCTCACATCATCCTCTGGGGGCACCGCATGCTGTGCAGGGTGCCAGGCACAAGTTGCTGGCCTACCCTGCACAATGCATGCTAATGGGGCCATAATGACATGAAAATGGTCCCATTTGTGCCTTGCATACATTATGGCCCCATTTGCATACTGCCAGCTGAAATTCGGGAACTTGCACACAGCATAACTGTGTTGTGCTGGCACAATTCCCATTCCAGGTATTAGGCCCTGTCTGTGGGGGATGAGCCAGCACATCGTATTTGCGCAGTGCGCATTACCATATATTTTCAGTGGAGATGCGCCATTGCTCATCTCTTTTGAATATATCCCTGTGGTTTCTTCATGAGCCATTGCCGGGCGCAATTCTGAATATTGGGGCCACAGAGTACAAATAAAGTGAGGGTATAAATTTAAATACATCTACAGGAAGGGGGGAAGGTCCATAAGGAGGGAGAGTAGGACCCGAGGGGAGGTGGCATGATAGATGAGAGGAGGGAGGGTGTTCCACATTTTTGGGAAATGGTGAGAGAATGCTGCCTGACCAACTGAGGTGGATGTGGCTTCTAAGCGAATGAAAAGCAGATGGTTTGAGTGAGAAAAAGGAAGAGAGATGGGGGGGAGTGAGTGTAACCAGAATTTAGCAGGAAACTTAGCGCAGTGTATATGACATCTGTCTACCAAGGAAGGAAAGGAGAGAGACTGGTATGGGGAGCAGTGATGTGTACGGGGAGGACAGTCAAGACCAAAATGATAGAAGGAATAGAACAGATGGCCCAGCACGTTTATAGAAGATTTGAGAGTGGCACTGGAGACTGCATCACCATAGTCAAAAATTGGAAAGATCATTTTCAGGATCACAACTCGGTGAGCTGGTAATGGAATACATTCACACTTTCTGTAGAGGGCACCCAGTTTGGGGTGCAGCTTTTTGTGGATGGTGTCAATGTGCCCAGAAAAGGTGAGGTTCTGGTCAAGCCAGACACTGAGGTACCAGAAAGAGGGGTTGTCCACAAGTAATGTCCCATCTAAGGTGTGGAAAGAAGGGAGAGAATTGAGCCGAGAGAGTCTCTGCCTCATGCCGTAGGTCATGGAGACTGTCTTCTTGGTATTCAAAATAACCGATTTGAGTGAAACTAGAGCTGAACATCGTCAAAGTCATACTGAAGTCTGGGATCTACATCAGGGAAGGGGACCAGACGCACAAAGGTCAGTATTGTCTGCATACATGTGGATGGAGGTGAGTGGGCAGGCAGTGGGAAGGTCACTAAGGAAGACAGAGAACAGAAGAGGGCCTAGCACGGAGCCCTGAGGAACTCCAGTGCTGATGGGAAGGAAGGGAGAGAGATATTACTTCATTTATCTTAACAAATTGTGTTCTTCCCACAAGATAAGAATGGAACCAGCTGGTAGCTGCAGTTGACAGCCTGCAGCTGAGAGTTTAGCAAGCAGGAGAGGGTGAGAAACCGTATCAAATGCCTTGGCTAGGTTGATAAGGATAGCAGAGGTGATGAGGCCCTGGTCCACATCAGTGAGTATAGAATCTGAGTCTCAGGAGAGAGGAGGTGGTGGAGTGGTGTTTTTGGAACCAAGACTGGTAAGGGATGAAACATAGAAACACAGACTTTGATGGCAGATAAGGACTGCTTGGCCCACCCAGTCTGCCCATTTCCCTACCTATTGGATAAGCTGCAGATTCTAGTTTTATTATCAGCCTACTTCCTCCTACATCCCACTAGAATTGCCTTATGTCTGTCCCATAGATTCTTAAATTCCCCCACTGTTTTTGACCCCATGGCTTCCTCAGAAAGGCAGTTCCACGCGTCCACCACCCTCTCCATGAAAACATACTTCCTCATGTTGCCCCTGAGTCATCCCCCTCTATCTTCAAATTGTGCCCCATTGTTCTTGCACATCTCTTATTCTGAAAGATGCTACTCTCTTGGATTTGTTGATTCCCTTGAAGTACTTGAACGTTTCTATTATGTCCCTCCTCTCCCTCCTTTCCTCAAGGGTTTACATATTAAGCTCTTGTAGCCTCTCTTTGTATGACTTCTGGTGCAGACCCTGCACCATTTTAGTTACCCTCCTAACTATGTCCTTGCGGAGATGGGGTCTCCAGAACTGTACACTCCAGATGGGGTCTCACCAACTGTCTGTACATAGGGATAACAACTTCCTGTTTTCTACTGGTGAGGCCTCTCCCTGTGCATCACAGTACTCCCCAGCCCTCCTTACTGCCTTCTCACATTGCTTGCCTACCTTTAAGTCATCTGATATGACAACCCCCAGGTCCCTTTCCATTTTTGTTGTTGTTAATACCTCCCCCCCATTGTGTGCTCTTCCCTTGGGTTTTTGTTTCCCAGGTTTCCCATTCCTTTCAACTTCTTTGCATTGAATCTAAGCTGCCATACTTCTGACCATTCCTCCAAACTTGCCAAGTCCCTTCTCATCCTTTCCACTCCCTCTTGTGTATCAACCCTGTTGCAGATCTTTGTGTTGTCTGCAAAGAGGCATACTTTTCCTTCTAGTCCCCCTGCAATTTAAATTGTAAAGACATTAAAGAGGACCAGTCCCAGTACTGAATCCTGCAGTACCCCACTAGTGATCCCCCTTTCTTCAGAGTGGACTCCATTTACTATTACCCTTTGCATCCTGTTGTCCAGCCAGTTTTTTTAACCAGATTACCACCTCAGGACCCACTCCCAGGCTGGCTAACTTGTTTATTAATCTTTTGTGTGGGACTGTGTCAAATGCCTTGCTAAAGTCTAAGTAGGCCATGTCCACAGCCCCTCCCTGATCTACTACTTTGGTCACTCAGTCAAAGAATTCTATTAGATTCATCTGACATGACCTTCCCACTGTGAATCCATGCTGCCTTGGGTCCTGTGCCCCTCTGGCCTCAATGTACTCAACAATTCTTTATTTCGGAAGTGATTCCATAATTTTCCCTACCACTGAGGTCATGCTAAGAGGTCTGTAGTTTCCTGTAGTTGGAGACGAGGTAGGAGGAGAGTTGGAATAGCACTAAGCATTCTTGGAGTTTGGCAAGAATAGGAAGGAACGAGATAGGCCGGTAGTTCCCAGGGGAGGAGTGATCACCCCCTTTTGTGAGAGGGACAACAGTGGCATGTTTCCAGACAGATGGGACAGATGCAAGAGTGAAAGAAAGATTTAGTAGAGAAGCAAGGGAAGAAGCAATAGCAGGAGCAGAGAGGTATTGGATTCTAGAGTCAAGACCAGAGGTGCACTTGTCCTTAGAGGGGTTGAAGGTAAGAAGAGCATTCAGGGCATCAGCAGGGGATACAGGACAGAAGGAAAAAGGAGGGGATGAGAGGGATCCTCATTTGGAAATATCAGAGGGGGAGGACAACTCTAAGGAGGAAGTGAAGGTGGAGAGAAAGGAAGAGGTACAGAAGGTAAAGAATGTGTTGAAATCAGCCTCAAGGAAGGGATCAACCTTGGAGGTATCACCCACTTTAAGAACTGGTGCAGGGGATGTGAAACAGGGGAGAACAAGGAGTGAACTACCTTCCAAAATGTGGATGGACAGTTAATGCTTGATTTGAACAAGGCTGAGAAGTAGTCAGCTTTGGCCAGCCTAATTGCCCTAATATTGGCATTTCTGAGAGCGTGATACTTCTGGAGAGCTATTAAGGAGCCGGTTGATTTGTGCAATTTCCAGGCCTGATCTTTGGCACATTGGCAGGTCAACAGCTTAGCAGTGACCCATGGGAGGTGGGAGGTGTGAACGTGGGTGTGTCTTAAAGGGGCATAGAGATCCCAGATAGCGAGTAGCTTGGAATGGAAATATTCCAGGGCAGAGTCAATTGATGAAGCAAGAGGGACTGGTGACCAGTCAGTGTTAGATAGGTCATTTAGTATAGAGGCTATGTTCAAGGATTTAAATGAGTGGATCAACAAAAGTCTTG
The DNA here is from genome assembly GCA_016271365.2 of Neoceratodus forsteri. Classification (NCBI taxonomy): domain Eukaryota; kingdom Metazoa; phylum Chordata; order Ceratodontiformes; family Ceratodontidae; genus Neoceratodus; species Neoceratodus forsteri. The sequence continues at coordinate 220,926,141 of JADMNL010000030.1, read as the reverse complement.
TGGAAGATTTTGGGTGACAGATTTTACAAACTGTGTATGTCAGATTATGGTGGTATGTCAGCTGGTAGTCACTTTGGGCATCAGACAATATACCAGCTGCAATATTGTGATGAGGGTGGGAGGTAAGAGATCAATCAATTAGGGAGTGATTTAAAGATTTAGTGTTTAAATGGGTGGGTTCACTTATGAACTGCTTCAAGTTTAGGGAAGCTATCTCATTCTGAAATGTATTTTGGGTGGATGAGAGCCAGTTCTCGTTAAAGTCACCCAGTATATACAGTTCACCTGTAGAGGAGTAGCACTGGAGGGTGGATAGTAGAGTTATAATAGCAGATGGAGAAAGATTGGGGCAATGGTAGGCCCTGATGACAAAAATGGGTAAAGAGGATGGGAAGGTTATCTTTATCAGAAGTACCTCGTAGGCCTTCAGGAGAGCTGTTGAGAGAATTGGTGCAAATTTGATGGAGGAGTCGCTATACATAACAATGACACCACCTCTGGTGTTGCAGTCCTGGTGGATGAGGGAATAGCCTGGGATAGAGACACTCACATCAGTAATATTGAAATTTAGCCAAGACTCAGTAATGATTAGAATGTCAGGGCATAGGTCTAAGACTAGTGGCTGTAGTACAATCAGTTTGGGGAGGAGAATCCTGATGTATAAATGGGCTCATTTCAGCCAATGAGGAACTTAGGAGTAAGGGGAGGAGACTGGGCCAGGGTTATGTTCGATGTCACCAGCGAGAAGGAGCAATGCAGTAATTAGGAGCTTCACAGTGATGGGAACGAAAAGTGGGGGGGTGCTAGTAGGTGTGGAGTGGGGGAGAGTAATTGAAAGCAAGCAAGCCAGCATAGAAACAAGGGGGTAGGATTGCTGGATCCAGGAGGCCAGGGGTTTTGGGTCCAGGGGAAAGAAACCAGGGAAGAGGTAAGGGAGGAGGAGGACAATAGAGTGGACTCGGAAAGGGGGGTGAGTAGAGAAGTAGGATAAGAGGGGAAGGTTTGTGGGAGAAAAGAGGCTACGGTGAAGAGAATGGTGAGCAAACAAAGAGATTGCAGGAGCACGACTTGTGAGGGAACAGGGCAGACTTAGATGAGTGCAAGTGAATAATACAAGCAAGAAAAAACAACAATCAGGATGTAAATATTTTATCACTGTACCTTGGAGGTGGTAGTAGAAGTAGGAATTTTACCAAAAGTATAGAAGAAACAGAGCTGTGTAGGGTGAGCTACATATAAGTTCACCAGCAATAGGTTAGAGAGTATTTGATATTTACTAGGAGGAGCCAATAATGTGTGGAGCGGAGGGGGCAGGGATGGAGGGATGAACCACTATTGACAGACAGATGGGGGCAAAAGTGGGCTGACTGGTTCTAGCACCACTTTAAAAACAACACTAGCTTAGGTTGGTGGGTGGGATAAGACTAAGCAGAGCAATGCGAAGTGCGGCTCCACAAGTGTGCTGTGCTGTGCTGAGTGGACCAAATGCCTACTGCTGTTGTGCAGGTCCCTGAATCCTCGGGGTGTGGGTGGGTGGCAAGGGAGCCCTACTGGAGCTCACCGGACTGTCTGAAAGGGGAGAAAACAGAATGTGCAATGAGGCACTAGAGACAAGACAGAATGAGGTACAGGGCAGGAAATCAGCTAGCCTGATACAGGGAGAGAGGGGGAGTGAGTGAGCTGGTAGGATCATGTGGAGAGAGACAAGGGCTAAACTGGCTGCATTAACCACTGTACAGGTTACGCTAGAACAAGCACATACACGCTAGCATTAAACAGCTCAAGAAATGGCTCTAAGTAGTAAATTACTTCAGGTGGACATAATATTTCACCAGAAGTGCTGGCTATATACAGCGAGGCTACATTAAAGTCACTGGCACATTTAAGCACATTACATCACACAACAGCACTCTGGTGCTTGAAATTGTTGTTTTAAAACCATTTTAAGTGCTCATGTACTCTTATAATAGATTGTGTCAAACTATTCAATGTTTTGGCTGCATGTTCAGGTTACAAACAAGGTCTGATATCATACAGATCATTGTTTATACTGTAAAACCAGTCATTCTGGAAGGTGTAAAGCACTATATGGCTATTAAGGCCATTAGCAGTAAATTAATATAATCTTTTTCACACTGCATTTTTACGTATGGCCTTTTATTACTGTGATAGGAAATAGTGTTTTTACCTTGATATGCACTCCAGTTTTCCTTTTTATGTCTGTCACGTATTCTGATATGTTTTAGGCCTTTTTTTTTGTGAAAGTGATAATTACATTTTGTGTTGCCTTTGCCACTGCTATGAATCCTCTCTCCTGAATCTTCAGCACCTACTGCTTTCTCTTTTCACACCACTTGGGCATTCTATGACATCTGTTATATCATTTAGGCTAGTCAGATGAATAGGATACAGTGGACCCTTGCTTGGGTCCCGTAACCCATTGGATTTAAGGTATTCCGCAGTCCTTTCCTTCAGCAGTGATTGCATTCACTTTCCCACCACCAATGTCAGGCTGCCCGGCCTATAATTGTCAGTTCAGTCCCTCCTACTACTACCTTTGAGTAGTAGGATTACAGCCACACTCTTCCAGTCCTCTGGAACCACTTCTGTTTCCAATGAGCTGTTAAATAGGACTGTCAGACGTGCAGCCAGTACCCCCCCCCAAACTCCCTCAATACCCTTGGGTGCACCTGGCTGTCTGGCCTCATCACTTTGTCCACTTTAAAATTAGTGAGTCCCTTCAGGACTCTCTCCTCTGAGAACAGACTAGTACTCACCTCCCTCCCTCCCTCCTAAGCAACTAATATTTTTTGTGGCCCCTCCCCTTCCCCCTCCTCTGTGAGCACTGAACAAATGTATTTGAATACGTCAGATAAATAGGACAGAATGGACTCTTTTCAGGCATGACTTGTGGCAAAAAAGGCAGTACAGAGATAGAGAAACATGCTGTACAACACATGGAATGGGAATAGCCATAAGACATTTTTTTTTTATTATTTTGGTCTTTGATAACCAGGTAAGGCCCACTAGGCACAAGTGCCTGTTTTCAGGGGCGACCAGGGAGCATTAGGCGATTAAGGTAGCCAACTCACTCCCAAACTCCCTCCCACTGAACCCAAACTTGGTTAGTTCAAAGTCCCAACTAAGGGACCTTATTACCTAGGGATCAGTATGCTTGGCTGCCCCTAGGCATGACCCTCCATTTTCACCACCCCCCCATCTCCCCATGACTATGGACCTAACTGTGGTCTGCGTCCCTGGGCGTGCTCTATACCATGACAATGGATATCTCTGTCCAGCCTGGCCAAAGGACACTCCTGGGCATGGCTAGCGCCATCGCCCTGAAATGCTATGCTTATACCTGCAACCTTTTTGCACTTTTGTGCCTTGTTTAGCAGCTCTCTGTTACCCTGTATTCCCAGCTGCTATTTTGGTTTTTTGTATTTTCTGTAATCATCTGCAACCATTCTGTAACCACTGTCTTTAACTACTATGTTATTTGTTACTCTGTACACTGTTGTCTCTTTCTTATGTATGACGTGGAACCTTTGTAAAGGAGTCTTTGACTCAAAGGTGTTATCTGATATTTATCAACAAATAAATAAATAAATAAAGTGACTTGCTCAGAGTCGCACAGTATGCAAGTGGAGGTTGTGAGAATCAAACTCAGGTTTGGTCTGCTGGATGTACTAAGCTCGTTCACACCTCGTTTCCCTAACCTCTAGGCTATACTGCCATCCATTACTGTAATAACAATCAGAGCAATCACTTTACATAAAGGCAGTTAAAATACATAAGCAATAGGTAGTCATGTAAACATTTGCAGATGAAGAGTGTCAACAAGTGGTCAGTAAATTGAGCTTTGAAGAGAGAATGAGAGGGTACAGAGTGCAGGTCACCAATAAGGGAGTTCCAGAAGCTTGTGGTGGCAATGGAAAAGGCCTTCTGGGCTATACGGATTATTACATGTGACTCAACAAGAAGTAGAGCATAACTTATGTGGGCAATGTTTTGTCTAAAGAGCATTGCTGGGGGGACAGAGCAGACTCATGCAGGGATTGGTTGGTTAGACATTCAAAGATATATTGTAGTCTCTGTAGGCCTGGCAGGACAGCTAGCCAAGGTCCCATTATAAACTGCAGTGGTGAGACCTGTAGGAAGCCAACAAACCAAACAGCAGACATTGTGGAAGACGCTTGGCAGATGGAAAATTTCCTTAGTGGCAGCCCGGATATAAATAGGAGGTAATTTTAATTTAAATTTTCTTAACTACATTGTAGCTACAGTATAACTACACTGTAACTACATTGCAAGTGTGCTGTGGTTACATGTAACTACATTGTAATTACCCATGTTGCATGTAATTAATGATTACCTACCCTGTAGCAACACTGAAACTCACACTTAAAATGTTACTAAATAGGGGAACCCAGCTGGCCCAATGGCGCAGAGGGCTGAGGCGCCGGCGCCTTACCTCACACCACATCGGTGACCTGGGTTCTGGAACGGACTCAGGCACCAGAGGGTCGGCAGGGGAAGGAGTAGGATTGAGCATCCGGAGGACTGCTCTCCTCTCCTGGGGTGGGTTGGGGATTGGCGTCGCTCTCTGTAGCGGCCCACGGTGGAGACCAGGGGAAGCTCAGAGGCAGCGTGACTAAGGGAAATCGGAGGAAAAACTGAAAATGGCATCTCCTCCTACTGGATGACAGCCACCCAGACCAGTGCCCCCTCGAGCTCCATGACAGCTGGCCTGGCTGCAGCAGCAGCACCCAGGACCAATGCCTGGGCCGATTGGCCATTTCTCCTCGGAAGAGGAGGATCCACCCAACGCAAGGGTTAAGCAGGTTACCCTGAGGTGGCTGCAATATGGGGTTGGGGTCTGTGTCGAAGATGAGTGAGAGGTGAGTATCCTTGCCAATTAGCCTGAAGGAGAGGTAGGGTAGTTGCAGAGGAGATAAATAACACACAAAAAAAATAGGGGAACCCTAGTCTAGTTTAGTCTAGTATTTGGAGCAAAGATGTGATGTCAGTTTGATTGTTGCTCCTTTTTAACTGACTTATTCTGGGACTATTTCTTTTTATAAACATAATACCCTTCTGTAAAATTGTATGTGGACCCATTTATACCCTGAGGACTCCCAAAGGAGATGGCTTGGTCCAGAGGGTTTACACTTCCAAGAAATGCAGCAGAAGACCATGGTATTCTTAAAGCAAGATAAGAAGATAACAATTCCATTATGGCATGATGATAAAAAACTGAGGCTAGAATGCAGCAAGACATCTACATCAGAACAGTCAGGCAGAAAGATAAATGGATTACAGAGCAGACTGGAGATGGTACTGGGTTACTATAGTATAACAAAAACAGCACTACAAAAATCACACTGTGCAAACAGTGGAAACATTTAGAGCAACAGGGGTATAACAGCAGTAGGGAATTACTGCTACCCTTGTCACTGAGCACACAATTGAGGAAGGGCTGAAGAAGCCCGTGCTGCTGTGCCTGGCAAGCCGCTCCTGTGGTGGAGTGGCAAGGGTACCAACACACAGCAGTGAAGGAGACCTGGGACCATGGTTCATTTCCTCCCAGGTCTCCTGGTGTTGCAACTTTAAAAAAAAAACATTTTACCTCCTTCTGAGTCCTACCCCATTCCCAAAGTCCACACCTCCTCAGAGTCGATTATAGTCCCGGGGGTGTGGGCTGTGGAGTCCCCTCAAAAAAGAAAAAGTCCCATTCATTTGAATGGGGTGTGCATTTTTCTTGTCTGGTAAGTGTTTTGTCTGGCCTTATAATGGCACACACTGTTTTGGTTTCGGCATTTATCACTGTGCTGTTTAGTCCGCAACATTATGACCCTGTGCCACTAGAAGTAAGTCACACAAGTGGAGTGTGAAACTGTCTCCAAAGGGAAACAGCAGGTTTGTAATTGTAGGCATCTCAGAAGGGAGGATTTTTAAGAAATGGGAGACTGCCTCAAAAAATGCTTTGAGGATGGGATTGCCAGGGAGGAGCAGAGACACAGTGGGGAAAAATAAGGGAGGGAATAATTATTGCAACAACTCCTCTGCTTAAAAGAGAAAAGCAAAAGGAGAAGGAGACCGTTATGGTTCCCCAAAGACCTGGCAAGGATGGTGAAAGAAAAAGGGGTGACATTAAAGAGGTAAAAAGAAGCACAGTGCAAGGAGGACGAGGAAGTGTACTAAGCCAGGCAGAATGAAGCAGGAAAGGTGGTTAGGGGAGAAAAGGTGCAGACCGAAGAAAAGGATTGCTAGAGGAGGTGACTGAGGGGGACATGATTTTTGTCAGATACATAAGCGAGAAGAGAAAAGCAAGGGGAGGGGCAGTGAGGCTTAGAAGGGCAGAAGGGGGAGACTATGCAGAAGAGGACCAAGAAAAAGCTGACATTTTGAACATCTTCTTCTGCTCTGTCTTCACAGTGAAAGGAGCAGGGGATGGTCCATCAAGAAGAAGCAATAATTGGGGGCGGGGGGCAAAAGGCCATTTAGAGCAGAAAAGTCCTGAAAAAACTCACAGCCCTGAAAGTGAATAAGGCTGTGGGATTGGATGGGCTACACCCAAGAGTACCGAAAGAGCATAGGGAAGTGCTAGATGTCCCACTGACAGCCTTTTTCAACGGCTCACTGATTTGCATGGATTTTTCAAAACTGTATGTTATTGTTCTACCTTAACAGGGTTTTAAATAGCCGGTATCGCATCACAATTTGCGATGCAAACTGGCTGCTTGTGCAAGTCAAACCAAGGAATGGATCACAAAAGAGTGCAATCCATTTTTCTGTGTGTTTCTGCTGCTCCAGTACTAATTCACTGGGAATTTACTGTTTGTTGCCAAGCAACAGTTCCCACAGCGGGACCACTTGCAGTTCTGGATGGTTTCTTGGAAGCAAATACTTCACAAGAACAGCCAAGCCTTAAAGCTGCTGCACGGTGGGGAAAAAAAAATAATCACAGCATGTCATTTGCGGTTGGTCCCGCTTGCTATCTCTCTCTGCCAATCTGAGCATGACTGTTGTCACCCGCACGCACACGATTCTGTAGGCAGACCTTGGTGGAACTTCCATCCGGAGCAGGCCTCACCGACTCCTGATCCCAAGGGGAGTTGATTGAGGGAGCAGTCCCATTCCTTGACCGTCCCGATGCCCAGTTCTCCGATGTCCATCAGCCCACCCATCATCATTCTTGTCCCTCCCTCCCGATCCTTAGACTCCCGGGCCATCCAAGACCCCCTCACCTGTGGCTGTACTGTAGTCATTATTGTAGCCTCTTAACCTGTCCAGAGGACTGTGTATAGTTGCGTCGGTCAGTGTGGAGTTTACGGTTGTGAGCGATCCAGCGAAGGTGCACTTCCGGCTGAACAACAGTACCCTACAGTGCTGTGACTGCCAGACAGAGTAACAACCATGATGCCAGCCCAATTTATTGGTAAGTTGATCCGAAGAATACAGCAGCTAATATTGCTGGGGGGGGGGGTAAGCCAGGTTGTGTTGCCGATCACGGTGTCTAGTGTTTTCAGGGGAGCCAATAAGTGACTTGCTTAGAGCCACATATTATGCTTGTGAAGGTTGTGGAAATCGAACAGGTCTGCTGGAGTGAGAGGGGGTTCAGGCAGCTAGCTCTTTAACACATGGTCTGGCAGGTTCCTTCATTCTCTCTTGCATGACTCTGAAGCTTCTTTGGTGGAACTTTTTTTTCTGCTGCAGACATCTACCAAATCATATTTTATGAACAGAAAAATGTAAGAAAATATTGATTTACAGATAGAGAAAATTTGTCTGAAAATGTGCAAAGGCTGTGAAACTCAACTACAGTACTTTGAGAAATTAAATCTCATCAAAACAAGTACTCCTTGCTGTAGTCCTGGCTGACTGACATGGTAATATAAAGGAGTGGAGTGCATAGTAACAGTCTGCAAAATAAAATGTCTTGTAGTGGAAAATAGTTTATATTCTTTGATAACCAGGTAGGGCCCACTAGATGCAAGTGCCAGTTTTCTGGGTGGTTCAACTCAAAGTGATATGCAAGTGGATGTTGTGGGAATCAAACCCAAGTCTGCTGGATGTACCAAGCTCACTCACAGCTCATTACTGTAACCCTAGGCTATACTAGCAAAGGGGTATGTGCATGTGTATGTGTGTGTGTGTGTGTGTTGAAACAGATCATGCAAAAACAGAGCTAATTTTTATTGTATGTATACATTTCATTATTTTTTATTTTGCTAATCAAATTGAGGCAAGTGCTATGCATCTTCACAACTGATTAGCACTTTCACGCACACAACTGCTAATCAATTTTTGAAGCTTATTTAAAACCCTGCTTAAGTGCTTGGACCCTAACTTGATGGCATTTCCTCTGGAACTGCTCATTGTACTTTCAATGTTTTTTGTGACCATGCAGCTGACGTCCAGTAGAACCTTTGTAAATGAGCACTTGTGTTCAGTGGTGATCTCCAAAGTTTTCAATAAATAAAATTAATAAATAAATATGTCACACTGAAGTGTAAATTAAGTGTAGTGCTCTGACAGTCAGGTATCAGATTAAGGAGTTATGGGGAATTCCTCCACTATTATCAACATGCCTCTTTTAATTAAGCAGTAAGGCATAAAATGATGTGTCATATGCTGGAACAACAGCATGCCTTGGGTGAGTTACTTGTGAGGCATGACGCATGCATAAGTGCCTTCAACCACCGGAAAGGCGATAATAACCAAAAAACACACACAGTGGAGTGCCTTACTGTGATTATAAAGTGGATCTTTTAAAATAAATAAAATACTTTAATGTTAGTTGCTCTGTAGATCAAATTCAGCCCGTGATATTGCACTGGGAGAACATCACAGCTGCAACTGCGTGTAGCCCAATCAGCCTTCAGGATTTGTTCTATCCCTTTCACAGTACCAGTTAATCTTTACATACAGAATGCAGGATGGGGGGAGCTTGGTAGAGAGAATGACTGAAGAGAAGGACCTGCAGTGATAATTACTTTAGCAATGATGACCAAGAAGCCAGTCATTTCGGAGGGATTAATGACTGGTTGGGAGGGGATGGGTGGTCCAAGGCAAAGTTGAGGGACCCCATCCTTCAGTCAGTTATTAATTCAAGGAAATGACCAGCTTTTTTTCTCTCTAAAGGTTTATACCTCCCCAGTGGCAGACTGGGCAGCTGTATCAGCCCTGTCCCTGTCGCACACAGCCATCCTGAGTCTTTGCCAGTCTTCCCCTCTGAGTCCAGGTGGGCCGCTGGTACTGCATGGGCTTCATTTAGCCCATTCTCCACATGTTCCATCTGATTTTCTCCCCTGGGCATGGCTGGACATGAAATGAGTTCGGCATGTGTGCTCCACCTCTGCAGAGGTGGCCCTCAGCACTCTGTATACCAGCTCTTCCCAAGACTATGAGATCATGCACTCACTGCCATCAGGATTCCTCCAGGTGGCAGTCGAGTTGCAGGTCATGGGATCGCCCCTCCCTGAGGGATGAGAACTGTCCGATGGATAGTCCATCTTCCCTCTTCTGGCTGGCACCCAAGAGACTTGAGTCCATTTCTGAACCCAGGTCACCGGCATGGCAGCAGGAAGGCATGGATGTCTCAACCCACCATGCCACTGGGCCATCATGAAATGACAAGCTTTTAGGTTGTTTTTGTGATTATAAGTGTAATTGCAATAATGACTTTTGTTTATATAGGCTTTCTTACTTCAGTTTAAGAGTGTAGAGGGAGCTGTGCGGCATGAGTATGCCTTACCCTTAAGACACTGCACGCCACATAGCCTCGGCTGGCAGCAGGAATGGTCATTTCTAAGCAGGGCTGGGCAGAATGCGCAAATTCAAAATTTGTAGGATTTTCACAAACTTCCATGAATTTTGTGGAATTATCTGAACTGTTTAGTTAGTTGTAACTCAATCAGTCTTATACCTAAAGCTTTACTTTGGCAAGCTTATTATTTGGAAGATGCATTAAATGGGTGCCAAAGTTCATAACATGTAGATGACTGGAAGGGAAGTTACATGGACTTAGAATTTGGCTAGTTATTATTCATGTGAAAATTTGTGAAAATGTTTCTAAGCTTACAATATAGTCATCTTTGAAGCTAGATAACTGAAAATTTATACTCATACTTTCTTGAAAGATTGTTATAAACTGCCAGCTAGAGAGGTAGTTGGTTATGTAACTTGTATGTTGCAGGAGTTCAAAATTTTATGATTTAATTATTTGTTCAATTGTGCAAAAATATTCAAAATATTTGGATGTGTATAGATCCACTGCTATTGCAGGTATACACTCAAGATTTGGCATGCATACCAAAGTAAATATGTTCTAGAATCTAATGAAGCTGCATAAATGTAGTTTAGTAGGTTAAAACATATTGCTGATACTTCAGAAATTACTCATTGGCAAAATTTGCTTCAGAACTGATGGATACAAAATTGGTAATGCCAGTAGAAATCTGCTTGTAGAATTTAACTTTCACATAGTACTTATCACCACTAGAGATGCAGGGAATTTAATTTCCACCAGTGAAATGGTGGTGAAGTGGCCAATTTTGCTGCGTGGAGTAATTCGTGAAATAATTTTGGCCAGGCTAAATTTTACCTTCCACAGTGAAATTTCACCTTTCGTGGGTGAAATTTTGCCGTTCCACTGGGTGAAATTCTGCTGTTCTGCCAGGTGAAATTTCACATTTTGCTCCACGAAATGGGCAGAATTTCATGGATTACTCCACAAAGTGAATTGTCCTCAGTTCACCCACCACTAATCACCACTGAATCACCTTACCTGCACTAGCATGACAGCCCTTCAATGCTCCTCCAACACTCCTGTGACAGTGATGCCCAACGTCATGCTCCATCATGACTAGGGCACCTAGTGCTCTGCGGCAGAATCTTCTGAGTTCTGTGGCAGGGGTCCTTGGCTTCTGCGGCAGCATTTTCTGATTTCTGCGGCATGATTTATTCATTTTTCTGGCAAAATGTGGTCCTGCCATTAGCTAAATATCATGTGATGCCATCAATGACATCGTATGATGAGCATAGAGGAGGGACTTCAGGAAAAATGAGATGGGAAAGAAATCCTGACAGTATGAAGAAACAGTATATTTGAATGGAAATTCACCAGAAACAATTAATTCTACGGTACTATATATATTCTGCGGCATGATGCAAATTCTGCAGAAAATTCTGCAACTGCAGAATCGCAGAAGTCCAGGGGCCTTGATCATGATTAAAGATATCCAGATACTTCTATCATAATTACCAAATTTGCAACTAGTTATAAGGCTTGGCGTTGCTTGGTGACACTGTTTTCAAATAGTTAAAATTAACATTGTTATCTACAGGGTTGTTAAAGAGTTGGCAGGTGGCATTGTACTGAAACAATGCTGCACGTGCATGTGCTTCCACAAGTCATTAAGTCAATGAGCTCTAGCAGTTATCTGGTACAGTATATTTCAAGACGACAGGCTAGTGCACAGTGATGTCCATGACTATTCTTCATAGCTCCTCACTCAAGACAGTGATGTGACGCTTGGCACCACTGTACTTATGGAGTCTCCTATGAATACAGTGGAATCTGCTTAAATGCACACCAGTTTTGCAGCAAGAAAATGTGCATTTAAGCGGAATGTGCATTTATCCAAACTCCTATGTTTACAATGCAACATAAAGAAAATAACTGAGACCTGACACTGTAATGGCATTCCACATTTATTTATCATAGCAATATACTAAAAATGTTAAAAATGTAAAAACGTGCTACTGTGCAGCATTGACAAATAACTCAATGAAGCACAATGCTATAAAAAAAATCAAATCAGATCTTCTGTCCACATTATCTGTACTGCTTGTGGATCTGAAAAAGGAAATGATCTTAGTCTGTTTGCAAATTTGGTGCCAGCTGAGTAGTATAGGGTGTTAAATGTTGCTTCACAACTGCTTAGAATCACACGTGCACTTAAGAGGTGCTAATTACCTAGGGAGAGATGTGTTTTGTGAACTGTAAAACTGTGCATTTAGCCGAAATGTGCACTTAACCAGTGTGCATGTAACTGATTTATTTTGTACTATGTGAATAGTAAAAAAATCAGGAAACTGCAAAAGTGTGCACTTATCAGAAATGTGCACTAATCCAATGTGCACTAGTGGAAACCACTGTACTACCTTATTGCCTCTTTGCCCAGCTTTTACCTTCCTCTAAGTGGCAACTCAAGTGTATGATTGGGCAACATGTATGAACATGGCTTCAACAAAAGTATCACAGCATTCCACAGTTTCACAAAGGCTCATTAAATTTAACTTTAATTACTGATGCTATTTTGGAATCATTGTTTGCTGATAAATTGGACAGCCTTTGAGCAACAGAAGAGAATTGACACAAACAGCTTTTTTTTTCCATATTGGGTTTTCTCCTGCCCAGCAGCTTGTCTCTCAGAAATGTATCCTGTTCACAGGGATATACTTTGATCAGGCTGAACCTGGCCATCTTTCAGTTAATTACCAAGTTCTTTTTCCACATTTTCTCCCACCCACCTCCCCTGGTGTGGGGGGGGGGCTTTGTCACCCTTGCACAGCCTCAGCTTCCCCTGCAGCAAGAGCAAGCTCCCAGGCCCAGCTGGAGGGGTAATTGCATTGGTTGAACCTGTGGCCAGCCCTCCCTGACTGAGATGCACTGCTGAGCAGCAGCTGTCTTGGCCATGGCCTGTCTCCTGACATGCCTTTCCGGGCTTGCTTCTGATCCCAGGTCATCGGCATGGCAACGAGATGCTCTGCTACTGGGCCATGAGCGTGGCCTCAAAGCCAATAATTTAGGGTCAATGAACCTAACAAAATTGGTGATATTTAGTTCTCTAGTTTTCAAATTATAGGGGCATAGAATTCTGTAATTTACATAACTGCAAAATGAAATTTTTAAATTTCTGTAAGTCTGGAAGCTTATAATTCAGTCACTTTTAAAGACAGAAATGTGCAACTTCTATATGGACCTTGATAAAGTCATCATAGAAAATTTGGTGCAATTTGGACAAACACATTTGAAAGTAGATGGAAATAACAATTGTGGTGAAATTTTGCAAATTGTGGCAGATATTTTGCAAACTTTCTTGGAAGCAAAATTGGAATTTTACCAGACTTTCAGCGGAGGAAGATACATTTTCCCCAACCCTATTACTTTTTTTTTAACATACTTTTCCCCCAGCTCTGGTGAGGTCCTCCCTTTGCCCCTGCTAATTCCTGTTCCCATTCTCCAAGACCCAACCACTCACCTGCCAGGCCTCCAAGCCCACCCTTGACACACTGCTGTTCTGCCCCTTGGCTTGCCCCCATGGCTGAGTCACCTTCACCACTGTGGCTTACTTCCCCATGATCTATCTGGCCACCTGCAGGGGAGGAGAAACCTGGAGGATCCCTAGCTGGTGGTGGTGTGGGTCCCATGATGAATGTGGTGGGTGGTGCGCAGGGGCTTCATCTGCCCTCATTCAGTCTGAAATATTTCCTGTTTTTGTCCCTTCTTCCCCCCCCATCATTGGATGCCAGCAAGCTGATACATCCTACAATCCGATACTCGCTCCTGATGCTCTCCCCTGCACCACCACCTGTGGTCACCAAGGTGGTGGTAGAGCAGCAGAACTGTGAGTCCCCTCTCCTAGGAGGAGGAAAGTGCCATCACAGATGCTCGATCCTCCTCCACCCAGCTGGCCCTCAAATAGCCCTGGCTCATTCCCAAACCTGGGTCATTGGCATTACGAGCAGTAGCTCTATCACTGTGCTGGTGGGCTGACTACCTAGCAAAATTTCTAAGACATTAGTGACAGATCCAGTAGCCAATCAGGAGCATCGGTAGGCTCATGAATATTTAATTAGACTTATAAGTGGGTTTTTTTCCAAGGAGAGGATGCACCACTTGCATCCATATTTTGGACATGTTCAGCATGTGGGCAAAAGTGTCGGGATGCTTGTGACATAATTTCAAACATCCCAGCACATTTGCGACAGTTTATTTTGTGGCAAACAAATAATGCATGCATCAAAATGTTGGTGCATGCATCATTGTCAGAGTGCAGGTTGTGGTAATTGTGCTCAGAAGTTAGATCACCATTAAGGTGGTCTAACTAACTGAGTGCATGTCATGCGCACATGGCTGAAAAATGGATGTGGCCATTTGAAGACGTTGCCCATATGGTCAGTCTGAGAACATACTGCAAACGCAGACTGATAAGGCAGCATGGAGGAAGGTGAATGGGATGCTGGGATATATAGCGTGGGGCATTGGAAGCAGGCTGAGAGAGGTGATCTTGCACCTGCACAGATCCCCCATTTGACCTCACCTGGGATATTGAGTGCAGTTCTGGAACCCACACTTGAGGAAAGATTGGGATGGGATGGAGATGGTGCAGAGAAGGGTAACCAAGATGATTCAGGGACAGCAAGAGAAGTTCTAGATGAAGAGATTGGGGATCTTAATATGTACTCTCTGGAGGTGAGGGGGGGGCATGACACAGAAGTATAAATAACTTCTTGGGCTAAAGAGGGTGTATGATAGGGTGCCATTCACACTGACTGGGGACACAGGCACTAGGCAAAACTGAATGAAGCTGGTGGAAGGGAGATTTAAAAAGATGTCAGCAAGAGTCAGCCCAGTAGTGAAGAGGGCTGAGGCACCTGGTGCCCCTTACCTTTTCTCACACTGGTGACCCGGGTTCAGGAACAAGCTTGGGTGACATAGGGTCAGCTGGTAAAGAAAGGACTGAGCTTTTGATGATCAGCTGTCCTCTCCTGGGGTGGGGAGGACCACATCTCACTCTTTGGTTGCCACCTGGGTGCAGTGCAAGAGTATGAGCAATGTGGAAGGGAGGGGCTGTGGTTCTGTAGCATGTGTGCACCTCCCTATACACATGCTTAAATGCCACTGTGGCTGAGGACAAGGAAGAAAAATGAAAAGGGTTGGCACCAGCTTAATGAAGCTCTGCCTGCCTGCCCCCAGTCCCCACATCACCAACCAACCACCGACCCCCAATTCTGGAAGCACATCACCAGGTGGGAGGAGGACAGCCCTCCCCTTCTTGGCCCACCATGGGGAGAAATCTGTGGGGGAAGCTACGGGGCAAGGTGAGTCAGAGATTGTGGTTGCCGGGTGGGAGAGAGACAGACAGGGCTCAATAGCCTGCCAGACTCCAGCCCATGTGAGAAAAATCTCATTAAAAAAATGTGTCAGCAGATATTTCTTCATGGAGGGAGAGACAGAAGTGGATGGGTGCAATAAGCTGCCAAGACAGAAACATAGAATGTGTTGGCTGAAAAGGACCAGTAGGCCCATCTAGTCTGCCCTATTTTCCATGCCTATTACGACACCCTGCACCCTATTTGGGAGGTCCTCTGTGAGAACGTAATAGAGGGATTTGAATATGGGTGGGAGAGACAAATGGGGTTGGTAAGAACATTAAGTAAAAGAGAGGGGTAAGAAGGTGTAATTTGCCATTAGGACCATCATATCTATCAATAGGTAGGGCAGGCAGGTTAGATGGGCTATAAGTCCTTTTCTGCCATTGCTTTCTATATTTCAATGTTTCCATACAATAAACTAGCTATTCCCTTTTCTGTGATGGCCCTCCCTTCTGGGTAAAGCAGTCACAATGTAGTGTATTAACAGATAAGTCCACTGTGCTGTGTTGAATTTAGAAAATAGAGAATAATGGATAGGCAACTGTGTATTATGGATTTTGTTTTACACACCGGATGTGTATGATGACCCATAAACCTTTACAGTGAAGCTCGAGAGGTTTATGACATCATCAACGCTGAGGGTGCGTAAAAAATTAAATCCATAAAAATATAGTTGTATATCCTTTATTTTTTATAATTACTAGTACAAGGAGATCTCTCTCAAACACACACACACACACACACACACACACACACACACTACCTTCCAAATGGCATTCTTCAATGTGATTGTCTTTACTGTGAAAAAATAAGTGACAAGCTTTGAAAAGCCATTCCCTTCTTTAAAGCGTTGAACCACACTTAGGTTGTGGTGTAAGACGTCAGGCACAACCCCTCTGGTGATTGCACTTGGTCGGACTCGAGGTTTCCCAAACCAGACGCACAGCAGGATCAACCAGATATATTTTGCTAATTTAAAATGCAGGATCAACTGGATAAATTCTAAAGAAACTAAGTAAAAATAAGTTGAAGAAGAGACTTACAGTAACAGAAACTATCTGTTGCTGTAATGGTTCATCGCTACGTCGAAATGGAGCCACCGTGGTTGTGGAACTTTTCAGCCCGCCCACTCACAGAATAGGAACTAATGAGGTAGTGTGATGATTTCGATTGACAGGAGAGTTAAAGCAAAATGCTGTAATAATCGGGTAACCCGGTATTATGGCATTTGAAATACAGAACCAGACTGTGTATTAAGGGGGGGTCACCAGTAATATATAATATTAATAATCACTGAGACAAATATTTGTATTTCACAATGAACAGAAAATAAAATGGAGTACAGTGACAGCTGTGGATGGGACTGGCAATGACAGGCACAGCGAACAGTCACTCTCTGTAGTGTCTCAATCAACACTGCATGGAACTGTGAAGGATTAATGAAAACATATTAACTATCACCAAAACACATGTATCAATCAATCAATCAATCAAACTTTATTTAACCAGGCAGTTACATCATTGAGCAAGTTCATTTTCAAGATGGTCCTGGACACAGAGGACACTTTTGCTTACAGTAGACAACACTTCATACAAAGGTAGACATTGGTACAGGCAGTTACAATATACAAAATCAGTACTTGGATGAATCAGACATGTAAAGCAAGTGCAAATATAAGCATCTAAAGTGCAACTTATACAGGTTGTAGCTTATAGACTACAAGTGAGGAGAGGAAGGTGGGACATAGAGAAGGCAGTGGGAAGAAAGGGTATCAGGCACATAGTTGAGAGTGAAAATAGGGCAGCCTAATAAAATGAGGCCCTCTGCGAAGCCAATTGATGAGAGGGGGGGAGGTGGTTGCCCTAAAGGGATGCTGGCCGACACGGGAAATAGGCAGCCCAGGATTACAGAGGTTAAGGGACTCTGTTTGTTTATTGTTTTGCACTAAAATGCAAAGAAAGTGAGATGCTGTGACTGTCATTTGAAGAGTCTAGCAAGCATAGCAGTGGCATTTCACATTATTGGCATGCAGCATCTCAAATTAAAAGAAAAACAGACCAGGCTATCTTATGCTGTGCTAGTCTTCATTTTACTTATTACAAAAAACATAAAAGTCTGTCTAAAATTGAAAACAAAACACCTTTTTTCTGCCACTGTAAAAGCTCCACCCATTAACAACCCTTTTAGAAATGTATGATGTATCTTATGTACTTGTTAAGCTCTCATATTGTTGTCATAATGCATCCCTGTTCTACTATGGAACTCTGTAGCTGAAGCTAAAGGACATACATTACATCATACAGTTCTTAACATAGTCCTTACCATCAACGTGCAAGAAAAAAACAGCCACTGAGTGTACTAAAAGGCCTGTAAAGACAGAGCAATAATAGATTTGAAACCAAGATTTCAAAAACTGTTTCTACAGGAAAAATGACTTGCAGGTTCAATGCAGGTTTCTTTTGGTGTTTAATGACACCCTGTTCTACTGTAGTAATTAAATAGTTATGAAACCAACTGCTTTCTCAGTTCCTCCAGTGACTGAAAGAGTCTCTCTGTCAGTAATTTATGATCTACTGTATGAAAAAGCTTTGTAAAGATGAATAATATATGATGTTATGTGTGTATTATCAAAAGATGAGTAATATATGATGTTATGTGTATTATCAAAAGCCCTAGTAATAATATGATCAGCCACTCTATTAAGAGCTGTAAGTGTCCAATGGCCAGGCCAGAAACTGGACTTAATTTCATTATGAATATCATTAGTCAAGAAAAATGTTTTAATTAAGGTTTACCTAACGATTCCATGACTTTCAGTAACAGAGAGGTGTGATATTGGCCTATAATTAATCAAGTGTGATGTATCACCACCTCAGTGCAACAGAATGACAAAAGCTGATTTTCAGCATTGAAGGAATTCATTTGTCTTCAAACACGATAATGTACAAGAAGGTAGAGATGTGATGACTTTTGCTGCAAGTTTAAAGAAGTATTACTAAATCTCACCTCACATTTTAGAATTTTTCTGATCGAGAGCCTCAAACACATTCAAAATATCTTTAAAAGTAAAGGCACTGAAATATAATAACCTTTTATTAATGAGCATGTATCAATGTTATCTTATTAGGATTTGATATGTTATATATATATATATATATATATATATATCATTTAAAAATGATAGAATGCCTCCAACATTTCTAGCACCTCTTCGATTAGAATATATTATTTACTGAGGTTATTAGTTGTAGGAAAGTATTTTTTTTATTCCACTAAAGGTGTTTATTGCTTACGGAGTATAAAAAAGGATGTTTATTGCTTCCTAGATTTAACTGGATTATTTAAAATGCAGAGGCCAGCTAAAGGCAATATTCGGATTTCAAACACTATAAAAAAGTACATTTATTTCTCTGCATCTTATTAGCCATCCGGTAAAGATAATTATTTTTGGAGTGCACTTTGGCCTATAACTTATTTCTTTAATGGATTAGTGTGGCTTATTTTGCAGTGATCCAGTGATTAGCTTTGCCTTTCACTGTGTTTCTTAAACTGAGAATGTTAATTGATAATTTTAATGAATGTCTGTTGGATATATGACCAGGCACCCTCAAATGTTGTGTTGTTGTTATTAGAAAAAAATCTTTATTCCACTTTACTAGGTAAAGGTCATTAATGGAAGCATGTTCAGTAAATTGTTTCAAATGTCATTTAAAATGAGGTTGAGATTTCAGAAACTGTGTGTCCCTAATGCGTGCAATAACACATTGATTGCTCACATCATTAGGGAAGAGCACTAGTTGCTACATACTGTAGAAGCTGGTCATTTACTACATGCTGTAGAAGTTGGTAATTTACTTATTTATTTGCGCTCTTTTGGTTGAGAATGGACAGACTGAGAAAATGCTTATTTCCAGTTGGGTGGACTACAGCAGCAAACTTTGGCTCAATGCAATTAATCTAGACAGAGCAAAACACATATACAAGGTGAACAGTGCAAACATTAAGCATACAGTAGTAAGACAACACAGTATACTGTGTAGGATGTCAGGTGGAAGATGTACAATATTTATTTATTTAAGAGTTTAACCAGGCGGGCATACTGAGCGACTAGCCGCTCGTTTCCAGATGCGACCTGGGGGAAAACAGTAGGGTACATAGTGGTAAAAAAACAGACACATGTATTAATGTACAGAAAAGGGCACTTGTACAGAGATATTATTGTACAGTTAAGGGCACACATAAGAAGGATTATACATGGTGGTAGCTATCTATATACAGTAGATTAAAACAAGGTGTGCAAACCAGGAAGCATATAACATAAGGTATATCATTGTATGCATATACTTAAGTTAAGAGCAAGATTTGGAGCCTCCATAAACCAATAGGTGAGGAGTTGAGGCTCAGGAGACCTTGAGGGCCTCTAAGGTGTAGGTAGGTTGCAGGCGCAGATAGGGAGATAGTGTTCATGGAGGGGGGTGTTGAGGTGACTGGAGCTGGTGATATGACAGATATCTGTTGGTAGGTCATTCCAGAGTTTAGGTAAATGGTAACTAGGCACTGACTGACCCTTGGTGGTGCGCATGCAAGGGATATGGAAGAGCCTATTATCAGAGTGACGCAACGAGTAGGCTGCCCTGGGTTGAGCGTTTAAGGCGGATACCAGGTAGGGTGGTAGGGTGTGGGACCAGAATTTGGCAGCGACGCATGAGCAATGAATTTGTCTGCGGGCTGAGAGGGAGGGAGAGGCAAGAGAGTTATAGAGGTCACAGTGGTGAGTGAGTTTAGGACATTCCAGTATGAAGCGGCAGAAGGAGTGAAAGAGAGTGTCCAGACTGGACAGAGTGGAGGGTGGGGCAGTGCCATAGACTACGTCTCCGTAGTCAAAGATCGGAAGTATCATTTTTTGTACAAGTTCTCTCCTGAGGCTGGCAATCTTTGTTGCAATAGAAGGCCCCTAATTTAGGAAGCAATTTTTTATGAAGAGAGAGTCTATGTGAACTGAGTAGTCTAGGTATTGGTCAAGCCAGATGCCAAGGTAGCAGAACTCAGTGCAGGAATCAAGGGGGGTAAGATCCAGGGTTAGGAAAGGGGGGCAGATGGAGAGCCGGGAGAGGCGAGGTTGTGAGCCAAAAGTAAGGGAGATTGTTTTTTTAGCATTTAAGAAAAGCTGGTTTGATTTGAGCCAGAGTTGAACAGCACTGAAGTCCTGCTGCAGTTGGTCATGCACAGTATCTGCAGAAGGGCAGGTGTTGTAAATCACAGTATCGTCTGCATACATGTGAATGGCAGAGTGGGAGCAAACCTGTGGCAGTTCATTCAGGAAAATAGAGAAAAGGATAGGGCCCAGGACTGAGGCTTGTGGAACGCCCATGGCAATTGGTAGGGGGGATGATGTGCTGGGGCCGACTTTCACGGATTGCTGTCTGCCCTGCAGGTATGCCCTGAACCAGTCAGTGGCATGGTCAGATAAACCAGCAGCCTTGAGTTTGCCCAGTAGTAGTGCATGGGAGACAATGTCAAAGGCTTTGGCAAGATCGATGAAAATGACCGATGTGATAGGGCCTCTATCCATACCTAAGAGGATGTCGTTAGTGACTCTTAATAGAGAGGTGACGGTGGAGTGAGATTTTCTGAAGCCTGATTGGTAGGGGGTATAAAAAGAGGATTTGGTTAAGAACTGGGATAACTGAGCAAGGACGAATTATTCTTGTATTTTTGCCAGGGTAGGGAGGAGGGAGATGGGGCGGTAGTTACCTGGGGCAGAGAGGTCCCCCCCTTTTGGTAAAGGGATGACAGTGGGCATCTTACAAGCTGCAGGAATTGTTGATGTGGCAAAGGAGCGGTTGAGCAGGTCAGTTAACGGTGTAGCTATAGCAGGGGCTGAGAGCTGGAGTAGTTTGGAGTTCATGCCTGAGGGGCATCTACCCTTGTTGTGGTTTAGGTTTCACAGAGCATTGTAGATGTCAGTAGGGGAGACGGGTTGGAAGGAGAATACGGTGGGGGGGTGCACGGGGGAGAGGATGCAGTGAACGCCTTGAGAGGGGACGGAGGTAGGCTCTGCACCAAGGAGGAGGCACTGCCGGTAAAGAATGTGTTGAAAGTCGAGGCAACGTCAAGCGGGTCGGACAAGGTTGTGCCTAGGATTGATAGGGCCAGGGTGGGTGGTTGAGCAGGCGGGGATAGGAGGGATTTAATAGTTTTCCAGAATTTGGTTGGGTGATTTAGATTTGATCTGAGGGCCTGCGAAAAGTAGTTCCGCTTAGCAAGTCTGATCGATTTTGTGCACGAGTTCCTTAGGGCTCGATAAGATTGGAAGGTTTGTGGGAAGTTGGCCGATTTGTATTGTTTCCAAGCCTGATTCCTGGTGCGGCATTTGCTGATGAGGTCAGCAGAAATCCATGGGAGGTGGGAGCCCCTTACTCTAGTTTTTTTATGAGGAGCATGCTGGTTGGTTCCAGACATGTAGGAAGGTATCTTGGACGTAGTCAAGTGCAAGGTCAATAGAAGGGGCCCTAGGGATGAAGGACCAGTCCACCAGGGACAGATCCGACAGGAGTGTTGTAAGAGAGAGTGATTTGAAGGATCTTGCTAGAATGGTCCGGGGGGGAGGTTTGAGGGGTTTATGTACTTTTCTGACTAAGTATACCATATATTTTTTTTTTTTTTAATTTTAGCTTTTGTTGACCGGGTAAGTGCACTAGAAAAATCCTGCCTATTTTCAGGCACGACCCGGGGGAGGGGGATACAGATGACAACTGACCTTGAACCAGATTAAGCTGTTGGTGGTATTTTTAGTGAATGAGGGAAATTTGGCCAGGACAATCCTGAAATTCCCTCACCTTTCTGGATAAGTGCCATGGGATCTTAACATCCACCTGAACTACCACCAATCCAGACAGATGGGACCTCGGTTTAACGTCTCATCCGAAAGACGGCACCTCAGAAGTGCAGCACCCCTCTCATGCTGTACTACAGTGTTAGTACTGGGATATTAACCCAAGTGCCAGATGTGGGAACTGAACCCACAGCCCTCTGATCTCCCGGCCTCAGAGGCGAGTGTGCTACCTACTGAGCCACTGACACTAAATATGATGATCACTTAGGGAGTCAGGTAGTAGGCCTGCCCCAACAGTCCTATGTGGGTGAGTGGTCAGTGCCCAGTCAAGGAGGGAGTATTTGAGAGTTTTTTGGTTAAGTCTGGTTGGTTGAGTAATTTGTTGTACTAGGTTTAGGGCATTTACTTTGGAGCATAGTTTGGCGCTTTCCTTAGCAAGCCAGTTGTAATTGAAATCGCCTAGGACATATAGTTCTCCTTTTGTGGCAGTGGTCTTTAAGTGGGTCAGGTGGTTCACAATGCTCGGTATAGGGGTGTTCGGGGCACAATAGCATCCTGCTACATACACAGGAGCAGAGAAGGGCAAGGTAATTTTGATGGTGAGAGCCTCCATTAGAGGGGAGGGAGCAGGGGTGGGGATCAGGGTGAATTGATGTCTGGCTGAAATAAACATTGCTAGGCCACCCCCCCTTTTTTTACCCAATCTATCCTGTCTAATTAGGGAGTAGCCAGGAATGGCAACAGAGGAATCAGGGTGTTGGGATTTGAGCCACGTCTCGGATAGAATGAGGATATCAGGGCAAAACGATAAGGTGTATATTTGGAGTTCCGGGATTTTGTTGAGGACACTGCAAATGTTTAGATGCATTATTTTTAGCCCCTTTGGTAACACCAGGGGGAATGGGGCTGAAGAGGGGATAGGACCTGGGCTGGATTCGACATCACCTGCTAAAAGAAGGAGTAGCGAGGCAAGCTGGTAGCACCTGTAACGAAAGGTCCTGCATGTTCGATGGCTTTTGTTAACATAAGGCAGTTTTGGGGGGTGATCCGCCTTGAGACAACGCAGCTCATGCAGTCTAGGTGAGAGAGAAGGAAGGAGAATGGTTGCTCCTATAGGCCAGTTGGGGGGGCTAGAGGGTGCAGCTAGGGGAAGAGTAGGTGAGCACGTATGCTCTAGGGTTAGGGAAGCTAGGAGTAGATGAGAGGCAGGTTGCCTGAGTGGGCGAGAGGTTGGGGGGAGACAGGCTACTGGCAGACCCAGCAGGAGTAAAGAGAGAGCTAACAGTGCCATTTAGATCCTGCACAGGGTGAGCAGTACTAAGTAGCGGCCACTAGTGGTGCAGAGTGATAACCTGCAAATGGAAAAGTGGCCTGATTGTTTTTGGCACCCTCGTGATCACGTGACTTTCCCTATAAATTTCTGAGTCGACCAAGGGTGGTGGTGGGGGCGTGGAGAGCTGGCACGCAGCACCAGTGGGGCTTACACCATGCTGCAGACTGGGGCACAGGCCGAGAATGAGCACACTACAAGGATCACTCTGGCGAGATCCCCAAATCCGGTGAGCACTACCACGCGTACCTCAAAACTTTTTTCCGATGCTGTCCTTTGGGGGTGCCGTGCTGGTCCGCAACCCCACGCTGATTCGGCTGCTGGGAGGGCTGGCGGCTTCATAGCCTTCACGGCTACCAGCTGTGGAGGAGAAGAAGATCTGAGATTAAATAGGGTTATTTAGGAGGCGTGGCGACAGTAAGGTAGGATTAGGTGTGGGCTACTGAGTCAGTGGTGCAATATGCAAACAGTGTGTATGTGTGGCAGGGGCAGCAATTATCAAAAAGGAGCAGATACCAAGAAATAAAAGCTTTTGTTGGTCCCATAAAATGTATCAAATCACCCACTTTGTTCATCTTTTTGTGCAAGGACCAATATGGCTACAAACAAGTCTCTACATTGTTACAATGGAACATTCATGTACATAGCACTACGTAGTCTGATAGTCCATGAAAAGTTCTTTTAAATTAGGTATTGGGCTTCTTGCAGTCCACAGAGATATTGTTGATTACGTCTGCCATATATTGATACTACATTGCTGCCATTTTATGGAACTTAATGATGTAATGGAGGGACAAGTTATGCTTGACTACGTGTAGGACTGGTTTTAGACCTAGTGGCACTCCAAGCAGAAATACTAGTGGTGCTCCCTTCACTGCTCCTACTGTCCTCCCGTTTCCCTTCTGCCCCAATCCACCTCCAAAAAATGGGAAAAATTCTATGACTGCAAGGGTGAAAACAACAATTCTGGTTTTTATTGTCACACTTTTTTGTATTTCAAGCTGATCTTTGCTTATATTTTTCACTTTAGTGTGCCCCTTCTGTGCTAGTGCTCCAAGTGGCTGTTTGGTTTGATTGTGCCTAATACTGCCTCTGAGTACATATAGTTAGGCACAGCTTGTTCCTCCATGACATAACAAGGTTCCATAGAATGGTAACAATGTAATATCAATGGGGTCTATTCACAATGGCCTTTGTGCTGCGTATGTGTGGTACATAAGCATATCTACAACTGAATGCTGCACAGTGGGGTCCAGCAGACTCCCAGCAGTATTCACTACAGGCATGCTAGTGCCTTGTGCACTGGATGCCCAGCTGCCCATGCAGCTACATGCCATGGGCGGTACGGGGGCATGCCAGGGGGTGTGCCTGCACTCCATGCCATTCACTAGGGTGTGGAGTACTGAGCTGGGGGTGCAAGTTACACGATGGAGGACCCTGCTGTAAATTTTATGTGCCCACCCAATGGATACCCACCAGGCACAGTGGCAACAGAAACCTCCTGCACACTGTTTTCCCAGCTTACCAGGCTGCCAGGGAGGGCTGGGGGCAACCATTCAGGCATTCGCCCACTGGTGTCCACTCACCAGGGTCTGCACTTTCCCAGGATCTACTGGATGCATGCTGCAGGGGATCCACTTCGGGACCCAGGATGGGCAGTCTGTTGAATTCCCACCCATGTCCCATGACCTGCCCTTGCACAGCTGAGACCCCCCCCACACAGTTGCATACCAGGGGAGTGGGGTTATGGACAGGCAGCCAGCAATGCTGAATACTGGCTGGTATGCACCTGTCCTGGGGTGCAGAGCTGTGAGGGCTCAGTATCCATGAATCATGTGTACAACCCTCCCTTTTGTGAATAGGGCCTAATATGCAGGTAACTTAATCAGCTATATTTTTGGAGTGCTTCCAGCTTCTGGCAAGCCCAATACTTCATTTAAAATAGCTTCTGGTGAGCTTTCAGGCAATATGTGTGCCACTGTATATGAATGTTTCCCGTTAAGTTACAATACAAAATCAGGTAAAATTGCAAAACTGAAACAAAGATAAGCTGACGAGGGGCACCAGAGAGCCAGCTTCCTACAGGTGCTCCATATCGCTGCATAATAAAAGTTTAAATAATTCTTTTGGACTACTGGGCAGCATTATTTTATTCACATCCTCAGATTCCTAATAGGCTGAGCTATTGAACGAACCTACATTTTAATATGGGCTGGCAAAAGAATGAACCTGCGGGAACTTCTAAGCAAACCTTGCAGCAATCTAATGTGGCAGGAAGCTCAGATGATATGGCGGGGTCCAGCTTGATGGAGCCACAGTCAGCAGCCCCCTGGCAAACAATACTATATTCAATCCAAGCTATGGACACTAAAATAGAAAAAACCCTTACCAAACTTGAGTTCCACGATGCTGCAATAAAAGATGTGTTGTCTACAGTGGCTGCAGCTGATAAGAGGAATACTGCTATGCTGGCCATGGTAGTGGCCTTGATCAAAGAAAATGCATCTCTTGGAAGGCAGCTGGAAGCACTTGAAAACTAAATAAGAGCAGCCAATTTGTGTGTGGTGGGGCTCCCAGAGGGAGTCGAAGGCTCCAACTTGCTAACATTTCTAAAGGACTGGCTCAAGGATAATGACTTGGCACCGGTGGATTTTGACTGGTCCTCACTCAGGTGAGCTTACTGTGTGAATCCTCTGGTTCGGCCTGAGTCCTGCAGCCAACTGCATACTGTCCTGCTTCATATCATGGGATTCGAAGTTCAGGCTGTTTTGTATTCTGCAGCAAGGGCAGCTTATCCATTAATTGTCCAGGAGCGGCATGTGAAACTGTTTCCAGATCTATCATTTGAAACCCAGGCCAGGCGGAAACAATTTGATGCCATCCGTCAGTGTCTTCGCGCTTTAGGAGTGCTTCTCTCTTTTTTTACTGCCAGCTACACTCCAGATCTTTTATGGTGGTAAATCATGGCAATTTTCATATCCAAAGGATGCCAGCCATTGGCTCGAAAGAACTGAGGAGGAATTTACAGCAAGGCCTCCAACTGACCACTTAATAGGGGATTCAGAACCTAAGGATGTTTGAATGGACATTAATGTGAACTTCAAGCTAATTTATTGACATTTCCATTCATCTCCGAGTCATTTTGGTTAAGCATGCATTTTTCATATAGAGTGATTACTTAACATTAGTCAGCTGTCACTGGAGGATTGCTTGTGTGGGTGTATGGGCCTCCTTCTTGGTTTTTCAAGGCCTGCTATGCTGGTTATGCAGAAGCCTACTATAAGTTTCAGGAGTATTATATATTGGGGCCCAACATCTGTGCACTAGCTGCCCCATGACACAGCTCTGGATTTGAGATGTTCGGGATTTTTGGGGAATTCTTAGGGGTTCTCTATGTTTGGTTACTTGTATTATTGTTATAAATCTTGTTGCCTTTTATTAATATTGTGCAGGATAGTGGGGATCTGGGGACAGCTTACTTTTCCTTTGTATAGCCTTTCTTTTTTGATGTGGGTTAATAGCACTTTTAAGGAGAGCATGCATGCTTCTTTTCCTCCCTACCTGGTGGACATTACCCTGATCATTGAACTGGTGGGCAATGTTGGGACTTTTTGTTTCATGGACTATTCAAGAAGAATATATATTTCAGATTAACCCCCATTCCTACTCTACCAGATTGCAGGGTACAGTTTTCTGTTTCCCCATCATAGTGGTAGTGGGTTGTTGTTTACTTTGTATTCTGAATTCCTGTATGAGCATGCATTCAACATTATTTCTTTAAAATAACAATAAGCAAAAACTACAAAAACAAAAGATAAACTGACACATGCTAGCACCCCAACAGTCATCAACCACTATGTGTGGAAAAGTGTCAGAAGATAAACTGCCTGGAGGATTACAGGGAACTGAATATGTTTAGGAAACAGAGATTGGGACAAAGGGGTGCATGTGTGGGAGTAAAGGGCAGGATGAGGGGGAGAATGAAGCTGGAGGAAGAAGGAGATGGGGAGGGGGAGAGACTAGCTGCATGGTCAGATACAGCAGAGTCAGCTCGGATGCAACACTCTGTGATAAGCACGGAAAAGGGCTTCAGAAGAACAAACGGGAGATGAGGAATGGAGAGTAAGGTGTGGGTTGCTGCAGAGAAGAGGCTGGCAGAAGGAGAAAGCAGATTGCCACAATGACATTTTACTGTATTTTACTGTATATTTGGGGAACTGAGAAGATCAAGAAACAGAGGATCAGGGAGAATAAGAAGGGAGAGGAGCGGAGTGAGGAAATGTAATATGGAAGGGTTTGGAGCCAGAATTTTGAGAGGAAAGGAGGCACAGTTTGAGAGGTGCTGGGTTTTGAGGAACAGGCAGGACAGGTTAGAGTAATAATCAGCAATAACTGAACTTGGCAACAGAGTGGTGTGGCAGCAGCTAGCACAAGCAAATAAAATGAGGACCAAACAAGCAGCCTCACACTCGAGAAGACTTAAACCATATAATTCACATTTCAGGCAAATTTAGTTTTGTGTTCGTGATAGATATTTTCATTTGTCTATGTGACAAAAACTCCTTTGGCTGTACCAGCTTCTAGGGAGTTTTATCTGATTCACTTCTCCTGCTGCCACCACCTGGTTATATCAGGAAAATACCTCTATCCTGCTCAGAGACTTGGAAGGTCAAACACAGTAATATTGGTAGAGGGCACTTTGGATGGCAGATTTTAAAGAGAGAATTTTCACATTGACCAGCAGAAATATTAAAATTACCTTTGCAATGAAGATGCTCAGCTATTGGTATGGTAAACATAGATTTTTACTACTAAATGCTACAATATACGACAAAAAGGATATGTATAGCAAACAAAAATATATGCACATTTAACAGTGAAGGAAAATAAAACAGTTTGAACAAATAGATTATTTATAGAATAAGCTCACAACCTAATCTCATACTAGGATCTATATTTACATGCCAGGTAACTTGAAAGAAGCATTCACTAAGATTGTTCTTTTCTTACCCTGCTAAGCTAGCTATGGGGCAGGGCTTTCCTTCCATTTAGGGATACTCACCAAGACAGACACCAGGTCCTCTTCAAAGGATGCAGGAAATCATAGAGAGAGAGAGAGAAAGAGTTGGGGTTACTGTCTTCTACTTATGCACTCAGGGCAGTAGAATAGGGCCTCCCAAGTGTGACAGTCCCCTCCAGCATTCCCCTCCCATGTGAGTGTGTGGTGAGTGTGTGTGTGTGTGTGTGTGTGTGTGTGTGTGTGTGTGTGTAGTGGACAGGCTGAATTGCCCTTTCCCATCTAGCAACATCCTCACTGCATGCTTGCATCTCTGAAACCTGTCCCTAAAGGTGTATGACATCGTCTTGTCATATGGTTATCATTTTAGGAAGTATTATAGTTTTTTTTTTTTATGCCAACATAACTTATCTCAGTGTTATCCAGAGTTTCCTACTTTTTATTATTTGACTTATTCAGAAATATTACAAACCACATCCAGAGTTTGGCGCATTATAGTGACTCTGCACTTTTCTGTACATTGTGTGGTATATCTCACATTAATTAGTCCAGATAATTTGGTTGTCTTCACTAAAGACATGGATGGTGGCAACATTTTCTTTTTAGCTATCATCTGGTGTTGCAAACCATAGCACTACAGACCAATGGGAAAACATAAGAAAGATGACAGAAACGGTTTTGGTTGTCATGAAGGCAAACATTTTTGAATGTTGTTCTCCAGACAGGGAGACCCTAAATATCTCCAAGAATTTGAACTATTAGCCCACCTGTCTCAATTTTAGTATCTCATCTCTCCAACATTTGGATGGATTTACCAGTTTCCCAGTCCTTAATAATTTACTACAAACATCTTTGAGTAAGCTCATAGTGAGGCAAAGGGTAACTACAGTAACATGATACTTACTGTAGGTTGAATTAGTACTGGAAATAGACACAGGAAACATTAATGAGTTAGTAGCACCACAAATAGTGGGCAGAAAATGTTGCAATTTTTATGGTTGCAGTGGGTGGGCCCTGCAGATGTCTTGCCATGACATTAGAAAAAGTGAGCTCTCCAGATTCCAAATGGACTAGATAAAATTGGAGGTTTTGTGCAATTACACTGCTAATTGACCCTTACACTGTCAACAGAATTAGAACTTACAGGAATTTTGGACTGATATATCAGTCCGTGGCACAGCAAGGATTAATTGAAGCAGTATGCTGTGTTCATTCAGCTATGCAGTGTTGCAGTGCACTATTTTGAGTGATAGCAAGTTTACTAGCTTCAGCCTGGGTAGAATTCTCTTTTAAGAAAGTTTCATAGCTCATAAACATGTCAACTCAGGCAGTCTTCCCCAGCCATTAACTGTAACTGAGATTGAAGAAGGAGGTTCAGATTTTAGATGTTATGGGGAAAGGCCTCAGATCAACACAGAGTAAGGTGTAGTTATCAGTTCAGCAGATCTGCAAGATTTTAAAAAAAGGACAGCAGTAAAAAAAACACCAACTTATGTAAATCACTTAATGAGTTTTTTTTTTATATTGGTTATTCTGGTTATTGTTCATGTTTTTGAAATTAATTGGTGAATGTTAATACAACAAACAAGACTAAGAAAGGGATGTTGCATGCAGGCAGAAATAAAGGTCTCTCAATTCAGCTCACATCATGGAGAGGAGTGTGTGTGTGGGGGGGGACTCTGTTAACCCTTTCCTGGTACATTAAAATTTTCCTAGTCAGTTTGCAAATGGCTGTGATGCTAAACTGTACTAGAACATGAAGTAGTGCATGAGTGTTAGTGTGTCAGAGTGCTTATCCTAAGTACAATAACATTTAGGGTTAGATATAGAAGTAAATAAATACCATACAAGGCAGTGTACTGTATGTGTTATTTCTCATATAGTAGTTAAATGAGCACAGGCAGTCCCTCACCTTTCACCAGCATGCAGTACACAACCGTGACGGGTGCCATGTCATCGATCTGGGTTCATGCAGTGCTTCTGAGCATCACTCTCCTGTGCAGGCAGTCCATCACCTTTCACTAGCATGCAGTTCTCCAGCATGATGCATGACATGTCACCCCACTCTTTTCATGCAGTGCTTTTTAGCAGTGCTCTACAGACAGTCCCTCACCTTTCACCAGCATGCAGAACACAGTCATTATGAGTGCCATGCCACCCTACTGTGTTCATGCAGTGCTTCTGAGCATCATTCCCCCATGCAGGTAATCCCTCACCTTAAGCCAGCAAGCAGTACACAACAGGGATAGGTACTGTGTTGCACTACTGTGTTCCTGCAGTGCTTCTGAGCATCACTCCCCAGTGCAGTCAGTCCTTTACCTTTCACCAGCATGCAGTACGCAACAGGGATGGGAGCTGTGACTCCCCTCTCTGTTCATGCAGTGCCTTTGAGCATCGCTTCTCAGTGCAGGCAGTCCCTGACCTCTCACCAGCACATAGTACACAACTGTGATGGGTGCCATGTTGCACCACTGTGTCCATGCAGCATTTCTGAGCATCACTTCACAGTGCAGGCAGTCCCTCAAATTTAAACATCATACAGTACACTACCATCATGGGTGCCATGTTGCCACAATGTGTTCATGCAGTGCTTCTGAGTATCACTTCACAGTGCAGGCAGTCTCTCACCTTTCACCAACATGTAGTACACCACAGCGATGGATGCGACGTCACCCCACTCTGTTCATGCAATGCCTCTAAGCATCACTGCACAGTGCAGGCAGTCCCTGAAATTTCTCCAACACACAGTACACCACTGCAATGGGTGCCATGTCACCCCACTGTGTTCATGCAGTTCTTCTGAGCATTGTTACTCCATGCAGGCAATCCCTCACCTCTCACCAGCACGCAGTGCACCACCGTGATGGGTGCCATGTTGCCCCACTGTGTCAATGCAGTGCTTTTGATCATCACTCCTCTGTGCAGGCAGTTTCTCAACTTTCACCAGCGCACAACACCACCGTGATGGCTGCCATGTCACCCCGCCATGTTCATGCAGTGCTTCTGAGCATCGCTCCTCAGTGCAGGCAGTTCCTGACCTTTACCAGCACACAGTATATAACTGTGATGGTTGCCATGTTGCATCAATGTGTTCATGCAATGTCTGTGAGCATCACAACACAGGGCAGGCAGTCCCTCACCTTTAATCAGCATGCAGCACACTGCCCTTAAGGGTGCCAAGTCACAGCACTGTGTTCATGCAGTGCTTCTGAGCATGACTCCACAGTGCATTCAGTCCCTACCCATTCACCAGCCCACATTACACCACCGTGATGGGTGCCATGTCACTCTGCTGTGTTCATGCAGTGCTTCTGAGCATCGCTCCTCAGTGCAGGCAGTCGATGACGTTTTACCAGCACTCAGTATACAACTGTGATGGGTGCCATGTTGCACCACTGTGTCCATGCAGTGCTTCTGAGCGTCACTCCACAGGGCATGCAGTCCCTACTCTTTAATCAGCATGCAGCACTCCGCCGTGATGGGTGCCATGTCGCTACTCTGTGTTAATGCAGTGCCTCTAGCATCACTTCACAGTACAGGCAGTCTCTCACCATTCTCCAGCACTTAGTACACCACAGTGATGGGTGCGATGTCACCTCACTCTGTTCATGCGGTTCTTCTGACCATCACTCCACAGCGCAGGTAGTCCCTGACATTTCCCAAACACACAGTACACCACTGTAATTTGCACCATGTCACCCCACTGTGTCCATGCAGTGCTTATCAGCATCACACCTCTGTGCATGCAGTCTCTCACCTTTAACCAGCATTCAGTACATCACCATCATGGATGTCATGTCACCACGCTGTGTTCATGGTTTGCTTCTGAGTGTCGCTCCTCAGTGCTGGCAGTCCCCGACGTTTCACCAGCACACAGTACACAATTGTGGTTGGTGCCGTGTTGCACCACTGTGTCCATGCAGTGATTCTGAGTATCACTCCACAATACAGGCAGTCCATCACTTTTAACCAGCACGTAGTACACCACTGTGATAGGTGCCATGTTACCCTGTTGTGCTCATGCAGTGCTTCTGAGCATTGTTCATCAGGGCAGCAAATAACTGTGATAGGTGCCATGTTGCATCACTGTGTCCATGCAGTGCTTCTGAGCTTCACTCCACAGTGCAGGCAGTCTCACATTTTTAATCAGCATGCAGCACTCCGCCATGATGGGTGCCATGTTGCCCCACTGTTTTCAAGCAGTGCTTCTGAGCATCACTCCTCAGTGCAGGCAGTCACTACTGATTTTCCAGCCCACATCACACCGTCGGGTGCCATGTCATGCCACTGTGTTAATGCAGTGCTTCTGAGTATCACTTCACAGTACAGGAAGTCTCTCATTATTCACCAGCATGTAGTAGTCTACAGTGATAGGTGCGATGTCCTTGATATTTTCCAAAGACATAGTACACCACTGTAATGGGTTCCATGTCACCGCACTGTATTCATGCAATGTTTCTGAGCATCACTCCTCCACGGAGGCAGTCTCTCACCTTTCACTAGTACACAGTACAGCACCATGATGGGTGCCATGTCACCCAACTTTGTCCATACAGTGCTTATGAGCATCATTCCCCTATGCAAGCAGTCCCTCGCCTTCCAAAAGCACGCAGTACACCTCTGTGATGGTGCCATATCACCTTGCTGTGTTCATGCAGTTCTTCTAAGCATCGCTCCAAAGTGCTGGCAGTCCCTCATCTTTACTCAGCATGCAGTACACCACCGTGATGCGTGCCCTGTCACTGCACTGTGTTAATGCAGCACTTCTGAGCATCACTGCACAGTGCAGGCAGTCCCTACCCATTCACATATCCACATTCCACCAGCGTGATGGGTGCCATGTTATGCCACTGTGTGGCATCACTCCTCCAAACAGGCAGTCTCTCACCATACACCGGCATGTAGTACACCACAGTGATGGGTGTGATGTCACCCCATTCTTTTCATACAGTGCTTCTGAGCATCACGCCACAGTACAGGCAGTCCCTGACATTTACCAAACACATAGTGTATCACTGTAATGGGTGATATGTTGCCCCACTGTATTCATGCAGCACTCCTCCACATCACTACTCCACACAGGCAGTCCCACACTTTTCACCAGCACACAGTACACCCCATGATGGGTGCCATGTCACCCCACTTTGTACACTCAATGCTTATAAGCATCGGTTCCCTATGCAGGCAGTCCCTCACCTTTCCCACCACATAGAAGACCACGGTGATGGTTGTGTTTTCACTCCATTCTGCTCATGCAGTGCTTCTGAGCATCACTCCACAATGCAGGCAGTCCCTGGTGTAACCCCTAGGTGGCCCTACCCTTTGGGCTACTACCTCTGCCTGCTTGGCTACTAACAGGTTGAGGGGCCTGAGTTCTAAAATGGGTGCCTCTACCCAAAGGTCAAGGTTGGTTGTGGCTAGTCTAACCAGGTCACAGCCCTCTGGTACACTGTGACCCCCTCTTTTCTCTCACTAGTGGCCCACACAGTAAACAACAGTAACTTTCCCAGTACCCCAGATATGCAAACCACATACACTTGTACTTGGCACTTACCCCCAGGACTGGTTCCTTCAGCTCGACTCTGGGAACCCCCTATAAAATAAGGTGATGCAGTACAATAGCCACAGTACAATACTTCCAGCATAAACTGACACCACAGTCAATGTAAATTGCAGAAACAAACAGATCTTATTTATTTAGGGGGCTGTAACAAGGAAGGGGAAAATCAGGTTAATTGGTTTAAGCACAATAATAATCACAGTACTGTGTGTGCACTTAGAGTCCCATTCAGTCACATTCTCTGGGTACCCAGGGTGGAGAAAGGGGCTGGCCAGGTCCGTTGCAGCTGGTCGGGGTCCTGTGATGGAAAAAGAACTTGCACACACACAATTTGTAATCCGGGGCCGGATGGCTCAGTTCGTGGAAAGAAAAAGCACAAACAATCAGATGACACACTTTGATTAAACAAAAGTTGCAGGGAGCTTCCCCGATAATTACTCACAATACCCAGGCTAAACACAGGAGGGCTGATGGATGAGCTCTCTGGATTGCCAGAGGAAGCTTGGCCCCTCAACAATGGCTCTTTCTGTGCAGCAAGGTAGTGAGGCAGGACCCTCGTGGCAGGGCCTATCTGCTCCAAGCAGCACAGATTCAGTCCGATTCTGGCTGGGGAAACTACTTCCAGCACTAGCACACAGTATATAGCAATTGGGGAAACCAGATTGTGATCCTCTTCCAGCACATAGCACATTTATATGTAAAAGAAAATTTACTGTACCAGTCAGGTGACTCCTCGGTCCTGATCGCAAAAATCACTGCAATTACCTGGGAGCACTACGGTAGCTAAAGTCCTGACAGGCCGATCACTTTCAGCAAAATCTTCAGTTTTCTACAGGGTGAGCCTGGAAATAATTCAACTGCTTGCTTTACTCTCTACAAATTCGGATTCAGTCCAAAAACATCCTCTTGTCCCTCTCAGGGCAGACAGCAGGGAAGTAGGCCAGGGATCACGCCTTCCACGGTTCTCCTGCGTGAACTAAGGCACCCAACAGCCGCTCGCACACACAGAGCTCCTTCTCTCTCCAGCTCCCAACTTGAATCTGGTTTCTTTTTTCGCCTCTCTCAGGGCACATCCACAACCCTCCCATGCAAACTACGGTGCCACACGGCCGCTCGCACACTCAGAACTGTTTTGGAGTCGCAGTCCGAAATAAAGATTCACTTCTTCTGTTCCTCTCTGCTCATCGTGCCCATACCTTGGGTCACAATGAAGTAATTTGGAGAAATGGTCCAAATAAAGCTGCCCTTTTTCTCTCCCTGCAGGAGAGCCAAGTGCAGGAAGGCCAGACTCAGCCTTTCCGCCAAGTCCCCACGCTACCCCATGGGGCAGCAGCTCCACGAGCTGCGCACTCTTCCAGCTCCATCTTCACTCTGACTCTGTGCTGCAGGCTGCTGGAGAATTTCTCTTAGGTCCAAAAGATTTGGTTGGCTGATTCTAGTGTCAATCATAGCAGAGCTCTGTCTATAGGTGCAAAAAGGCACCAAGGATCCAAAACTACATTACACAGAGGCTCTCTTATTTACAGCCCCCTTTCAACAGGCTCCACTTCAGAGTCTCAGTCCTGACTGGCCCACAGCCTGCTCCATTTTAGTGTCCCCTCATATTGATTGGTCCAATTCGGCAGTCTGGGACCAAAATGGTGAGGCAGAGCAGAAACAGTTTGTGCTACAAGAGAAGCAGGTTAGACAAACTACATTTTCATTACTTCTCTTCATATTTCCCCACAATTAGTTACATCTTCAAACTGAGCTCCCTCTGCGCATATAGCGATGGCAGAAACAGAGCGATTTGGCAGCAGCTCGAGCGGGACTCGAGCAGGGAAACACACAGACCCCCATCCAAATTAATTATACTGCAGTTAGGCAGCTTTTATAGGGACAGTCCACAGAGGCACTTAGACACTCTCATACAATTTATTTTAAAACAGCTGAAACACAGGACACCAGCCTGGTAGGGAGCATTTAGGCACACCCAATGAAGGCTTTTTAGTGACCCCATTTGTAGGGGGGTTACACTGACATTTCCCAAACACACAATACAGCACTGCAATGGATGCCATGGCGCCCCAGAGTATTCATGCTGTGCTTCTGAGCATCACTCCTCCATGCATGCAGTCCATCACCTTTCACCAGAATGCAGTACACCACCGTCATGGGTGCCATGTCACCCCACTGTGTTCATGCAGTTCTTCTGAATATTGCTTCTCAGTGCAGGCAGTCCCTGACCGTTTACCAGCTCACAGTACACAACTGTGATGGGAGCCATGTTGCACCACTGTGTCCATGCAGTGCTTCTGAGCATCACTCCACAGGGCAGGCAGTTCCTCACCTTTAACCAGCATGCAGTACACCACCGTGATGGGCACCCTGCTGCCACTCTGTGTGCATGCTGCATCTGAGCATCACTCCACAGTTCAGGCAGTCCCTCCCCATTCATAACCCCACATTACATCATAATGATGGGTGCCATGTCACCCCACTGTGTTCAAGCAGTGCTTCTGAGCATCACTCCAGAGTGCAAGCAGTTCCTCTCCTTTAACCAGCATGCAGTACAGCATGTTGATGGGTGCAATGTCACCTCACTGTGTTCATGCAGTGCTTCTGAGCATCACTCCACAGGGCAGACAGTCCCTGCCCATTCATAACCCCACATTACATCATCATGATGGGTGCCATGTCACCCCATTGTGTTCAAGCAATGCTTCTGAGCATCATTCCAGAGTGCAGGCAATCTCTCACCTTTCCTCAGCATGTAGTACAGCATGTTAAATGGGTGCAATGTCACCTCACTGTGTTCATGCAGTGCTTCTGAGCACCACTCCAAAATGCAGGCAGTCCCTGACATTTCCTGAACACACAGTAAATGACTGTAATGGGTGTCATGCCACCCCACCGTGTTCATGCAGTGCTTCTGAGCTTCACTTCTCCAAGCAGGCAGTCCCTCACATTTCACTAGCATGCTATATACCACCGTGATATAGAAACATAGACTTTGGCAGCAGATAAGGACCACTTGGCTCACTCAGTCTGCCCATTTCCCTACCTACTGGATAAGCTACAGATTTTAGTTAACCAACAGCCTACTTCCTGCCACCCCCCACTATAATTGCCTTATGTCTGTCCCATGCATATTTGAATTCCTCCACTGTTTTAGACCCCACAGTCTCTCCAGGAAGGTGATTCCATGCGTCCACCACTCTCTCCGTGAAAAAAAAATTCCTCACATTACCCCTGAACTGTCCCCCCTCTATCATTAAATTGTGCCCCCTTGTTCTTACACATCTCTTTTTCTGAAAGATGCTACCGTCCTGGACTTTGTTTATTCCCTTGAGGTACTTGAACATTTCTATCATGTCCCCCCTGCCCCTCCTTTCTTCAAGGGTATACATATTAAGCTCTCTCAGTCTCTCTTCATATGGTTTCTGATGTAGACCCTGCACCATTTTAGTTGCCCTCCTCTGGACTGCTTCCATCCTGTCTATGTCCTTGCTTAGATGAGGTCTCCAAAACTGCACACAGTACTCCAGATGGGGTCTCACCAACTGTCTGTACAGACGGATGACCACTTCCCTTTTTATGTTTGCTTGCACGCATGTGCAAGAAACATAGTGCTATCATCTGAGTTTTTCAGAGGTGTGTCAGCATCTTCCAATTCAGTCAGTGTGTTTGCAGGCATGGTCACAGTTCTCCAATCACTGGTGAAGCTGTCTATGACAGCAGTTGAAAATGCAGTGGCATACAGTTGAAAGAGGGAGCTACGCTTCAGTGAGCAGCTCCTCCACCCCCACACACACACAGATCAACTGTGTCGGTTGCCTGATAGGATGGTGTAGTCTTGTCTAGCTTAGAGAGACAAGCCACACATCATTACTTTAATAAACTGTTCCCTGTCAAAGCAGGGCCACCAAAATGTGTGGGTGCCTAACAGTCTTTACACACGCCAGCTCTCCAAAGCACACCTTCATGGACTCCATGGGTTCTAATCCTCCAGAAAAAAAATACCTCAGCATTTGATGTGAAAACTCAGACTTCTTTGTATGTGTAATTCCAAGCATTTTCCCTTACTAGACTCTGTCAATGTGAACTCCTCGCTGCTAAAACCTATGCAAACAAATTTGAGCATATTGTACTACCTGCAGCTGAAGCAAAGAACAGCTAGAATGCACAAAGGAGAACATACTGCTATGCATTTCAGCAGCAGCCAGTGGGGGAGGTTTTCATAACTGAAGCACTTTAATGCACCTTTTAGTGCTGTCATATAAACACTCCTGTGTGGTAATTCATTAAACTGCACACTTAGTCTGGTAATGCAGCTTCAAAATATTTTTTTTTCTCTGAATTGCCGTGAGCTGGCATTTAAATAGAATCACACAGCTCTTTCTCAAATCAGATGCTCGATGAAGTCACATCACCTTGTGACCCTAAACATCTTAGGGTTGGACATGTGCCCTAACAAAATAGCAAAAACTAGGTATAGAAAAAGAAAACACAAATTCAACCGTAGCTCACAATCGAATCCACCCTTTTCCCCGGTGACTCTGAAGCCACCTAACAGCCCACCCCTGGGTGCTCATGCACTCCCTCCACCCACACAACATATGACCGACGGGGGTGCTGTTGCATTTTGTTTCATAATTTCCTGATCCTGTTGCTGCCACCATACTGATACAGTAATACTTTTTATGGCTTG
This sequence comes from Neoceratodus forsteri, assembly GCA_016271365.2. Taxonomy (NCBI): domain Eukaryota; kingdom Metazoa; phylum Chordata; order Ceratodontiformes; family Ceratodontidae; genus Neoceratodus; species Neoceratodus forsteri. The sequence continues at coordinate 220,887,540 of JADMNL010000030.1, read as the reverse complement.
AAAACTGCTTGACATTAGCTGAATTATAAATGGCATCCCTGTTTGACGCTGTGGTGCAGAATATGGGGGTGCTCAAATTTTAAGCCAAGTATTACGTGCAGATATGTTGTTATTGACTCATGTCACTTACCATTTTATACATCTATTGATTTTTTCAATTCACTTTTGCTGACAAATGTTGATCGCAGGGATTCTGGTGTCAAAATTCAGTTCAGCGACGTGTAACATCTTAGTGCAGATGCTAAGTAACTGTTTTAAAATGCTGAAAAAGTTAACAGCGATGAAAGTGCATGAACTTCTTTCTTCCGTGTCTGGAGTTGTAGTGGTGTTATTGGCAAGTGCATGTCCCTTTGCTCCAGATCTATCAGTGAGATGTCTATTCTGTGCAATGGACAGTGACTGAATGTTATCAGCTGACAGTTTTCATTTCATTATCAACAGATAAATATTCAGGACTTTGCAAATGCAACTTTGCTGGTAGCACAGTTTCATGCCCCCAAGTGTCTCATCAGTTAGTGGTTATATCTTAACCGATGATCACAAAAAGTATGAAAAAGATTTGCCACTGAGTAATGTAAATGCCAATCCACCTAAGCACCTTTAGGCTGCAAACATAATTTGAGCGTATAGGATTCTGGACGTTGTATCACTCCTTGGCACAGCAACGGTTAATAAGTTTAAGCACATTCTCAGGACATTGTTTCACTTGCCCTTCTCCCCACTACGATCCTGGTCACCTGAAATAAACCTGACATTTTAGTATCTGTTTTACATCTTGGCTCAGTTAGGCAATCAACGCTGTAAAAACATAAACAGACATATAAATGGGGACTATAAGAACATGGTCACCTGAAATAAACCTGACATTTTAGTGTCTGTTTTACATCTTGGCTCAGTTAGGCAATCAGCGCTGTAAGAACATAAATGGACATATACATGGGGATTATAAGAACATGCCGTGGGTGCTTCTGCCTTAGTCCAGCTGTGCAACATTAACCTGAAGCTCAGGTAGAGCTTACTGTCTACCACTTTGTTCACCCCCCATGTATCGCTGTGCTACATCAGCCTGAAGCTCTGGTAGGGCTTATTGTCTACCACTTTGTTCACCCCCCCATGTACCTGCACCATTTCACATCCTCCCTTGATCTACAATGAGTGGATCCCTCATTCATACGTCACATATACAAGCACAAAAAAGAAAAAAACGGTCTTCAAAAATTAAGATACATTTATTATGTTTGCTATGTTTGCTTGCACGCACGTGCAAGAAACATAGTTCCATCATCCGAGATTTCGGAGGTGTGTCACCCGCTCTTCCAATTCAATCAGTGTGTTGGCAGGTGCGGCCCTGTAAACCAATGCATGATGGAGCTGTCTATGACAAGCTCCAAAATGCAGTGCATACAATTCAAAGGGGCTACGCTGGTGAGCAGTGATAAGATATCGCTTGCTCATGCACAGTCCCCATATGCACAGCCAGTGCTGCAGCGCCCCATGCACACTGTATAGCCAACTGGGGTGCCCAATCCCCATCGGCTGTGCTCGCTCCTCTACCCCCAAAGCCTTCCAAATACCATGCTGGGTGCCCACCCCAGTGTGGCAACTCATGATATAGCCGGGGGTGCCCAATCCCCCATCAGCTCCACTGTCCTTACCCCCCCCAAGTACTGGGAGCCTCACTGAGAGCCCACCCCAGCATGGCAATCGATGCTTTGGGCGATGGGGTGCCCAATCCCCATCAGCTGAATGCCCCCAACCATCCTTGTGCCATGCTGAGGCCCACCCCAGCATGGCAAATGTCCGCGCTGGCCATTGGAAACAAAAAGAACACCTGTAAAGAAAAACGGTCCCACGTAGTCTCCCTGGCCCTCCCACAACCCGCACCCACCCACTGCACACCTGCCTCCCCCACCCCCTCACCCCCATACTTATCTCTGGACCTCGGCGCAACGATCTTCGGTGGACTGGGATCATGTCTGCGCTCTTCAAAGCCGACCGCGAACTGAGGAAATGCTGGTAAGCTGTATAATGGGCTAGATAGGGGGTTTTCAACTTTGTTGCATATCTCAGGCATTTTTTTGAATTTTAACACCAAATTTTCAACATGGGGTTTTTGGGACCTCTTCTCATGAATGCTGTCACTGTCATGGCGTTATTCGGGCCCGAAGGGTGATTTCGCAGTCACTGTGCAAAATCACTTTTCAGGACTGATTAATGAAACGACACTGCCAGTGTTCATAAGGTGGGCTCTCAAATAGCCTATTTGGAAAATTTGGTGGAAAAATTCCCAAAAACGACTGTTTTACAAGCGTGCGTTGCAAAGTTCCTATGCATGCTCGTAAGTTCGCGAATTTTCAATATTTTCACTCCAGATTTTCAACATTGACATTTTACCACACCTTCTTATAAGTAGTATAGCTGTCACTTTTCACATCCCACCCAAAACGTGTTTCTGCCCATGAAGCGCACAATGGCGCGAGTCGGTGTCTGAGAAATCAATGTCGGGACAAATTAAGAAAATCACAGTGGCACTGTACATGAGCAGAGGTCTTAAAATGGCTATGTTGAAAATTTGGTGAAAAATTCCTAAAATGACTGTTTCTACGTATTGCGCAACTCCTACGATGCTCGTGAAGTTCTGAATTTTCAATATTTACACTCCAGATTTTCAACATTGCCATTTTACCACACCTCCTTATGAGCAGTACAGCTGTCATTTTTCACATCTTGCCCAAAATGTGTTTCCTACCGTAGCGCAGAGACAATGGCACAGTTGATGTGCTAAATCAATGTATGGGACACATTAAGAAAATCACAGTGACACTGTTAATGAGCAGAGGTCTTAAAATGGCTATGTTGAAAATTTGGTGAAAAATTCTAAAAATGACGTTTCTGGCGTCGTTGCACAGTTCCTATGCATGCTAACGTAAGTTTCTTAATTTAATATTTTCCTCCAGATTTTCAACATTGCCATTTTATTACATTTCCTTATGAACAGTACAGCTGCCATTTTTCATATGTCACCCAAAATATGTTTTCGCACATGTAGCGCACAATGGTGCTGTTGGTGTGCGAAAGCAATGTTTGGGACAGATTAAGAAAATCACAGTTACACTGTTCATGAGCAGAGGTCTTAAAATGGCTATGTTGAAAATTTGGTGACAGAAGTCCATAAAATGACTGTGTTATGAGTAAGCATTGAGCAGTTTCCACGCACCCTCGTAAGTTCATGACTTTGTAATATTTTAAGTCCAGATTTTCACCAGTGGCATTTTTCCACACTGCCTTATTTACAGTACAGCTATCATTTTTTACAACATGGCCAAAGTGTGTTTTCACACTTTCAGCGCAGAGATGCGTGGTCGCTGTGGGAAATCAATGTTCGGAACAGATGAAGAAAATCACAGTGACACTGTTCATGATCGGAGTCACCAAAATGCCTGAGTAGACAATCTGCTGTAAAAAAAATCCCCAACTTAATTATATTACGGGTGTGCGTTGCACAGTTTCTATGTACGCTCATGACTTCACCATTTTTTTAAATATTTTTACTGCAGATTTGCAACATTGCCATTTTTTACACCTCCCCGTGAACAGTACAGCTGTCATTTTTTACATCCTGTTTGGAATGTTTTTGCACCTGTGGTGCTAAATGCCATAGTCACTGTGCATAAGCAGCTTTCAGCTACTAAACTGATATTCCCTCTGTTCATGAGGTGGCGTCACAAAAAAAAATGTTGAAAATTTGGAGTGAAAATACCAACGAATGCTTGAGGTATTAGGGTTTCCAACCATAACGCCCAACCCTGTAGAGAATGACAGGCATCAGGGGTGTGACTTGGGATTCTTGCCTGTAATGCTCATACCATTCCACACCCTGCAGCCAGTGAGAGGCATCGAGGTATGCCTTGGACTCTTCATAGGTTCATAGGTAGTATTCATGATCTTGGGACAAGCCCATTATGATCATGCCACTTATGCTAAGTGGGTAGCAAACTTGGAAGCTCCCATATATATATCAAGTTGTATTTTAAACTGATTTAAATTTGAACTATACACAATATCATAAGGTAAAGAATTCCATAATGGAACTATACGTTGGGTAAAAAATTTAGATCTTTTTGTGGTTCTATTAATGGGTAAAATTAATTTTAGATTATGAGAACGGGTTTGAGCTGTAGAAACATTCCATTGAAGGTGTAATGTTTCAAACAGATATTCATCTCTAGTAGCTTTGTAAAGTAGACAGAGATCCCCATGAATCGATCTGTATTCCATACTATACAAATTAAGCCTTATAAGTCTGTCTCTATATGATAAATTATTTAGACCATTTAAGTTATTAATAAATCTCATTTGGACCTTTTCCCTAGATGCAATGTCCCCATCAATGTTGGTGCACAAAAAGCGGAACAATACTCAAAGTTTGTTCTTATGATGCTAGTATATAGGGGAATCATTATTGTAGGTTCTCTGCTTTTAATATTCCTATATATGCAATTACTAAGTCTAGAACATTTTTTAATTGTGAGATTTAAGTGATTAGTGAACACTAGCTTGTTGCTTATAAAAACACCCAAATCTTTCTCATCTGTAATATGTTTCAAGCAGTAGTTCTCAATAAAGTAATTGGCACATACATTATTTTTACCAAAATGCATCACTTTGCATTTATTAATATTAAATTTCAATTTATGCAGTTCCACCCATCTAGATATATAATTCAAATTATCTTGAAGAGTATTTATAGACTCTGAGTTATTGACAATCCCTGCCAGTTTTGCATCATCAGCATATTTTACTATCCAATTACCACACTTAATGTTCATTCCGGCTATTAAGATGTTAAACAGTACGGGCCCCAAGACTGAACCCTGTGGGACTCCACTAGTAACAGTGGTCCATGGGGACAGGAAACCCTTTAATGCAACACGTTGACGTCTATTGGATATCCAAGTCATTATCCATTTAATTATGTATTTGTTAAGGTCTAAATTTAATAGGCAATTATATAGTATATCATAAGACACAGAATCGAAAGCCTTTTCAAAATCCAAATAGATGACATCGACAGGTAAGCCATAATCCATGGCTTCACTCACAGGTTCGAAAAAATCAATCAAATTAGTCTGACACGATCTACCAGATTGAAAACCATGTTGAGTAGTATCAGTAAAATCGTTTTCCAAAATATGTGAATTAATTTTACCTAAAATTAATCTTTCTATGACTTTACAAATAGTAGAGGTAAGACTAATAGGTCGATAATTATGTACCTCCTTCTTGGATCCAGTTTTATGTATGGGAATGATCATTGCATCACACCAATCCATGGCCACTTGTCCCTTATGCAATGATTCATTATACAGATAGGTTAGTACACCAGCTAATTCCCTTGATAAATTTTTAATGAAAATGGCTGGTATACCATCAGGCCCAATCGATGTAGAGGATTTTAAAGATTTTAAGATATAATAGGTTTCAGGTTCAGTAAATGTAATTAAGGGTTCAGAATTAGATGGATTTATACAACCATATAGTCCCTTTTTTTTGAATATGCTAGACAAATATCTATTGATTTCATTAGCCATATTAGACTCCTCACTAATATCAACATTATCAATACTCAATGGTCCAATTGAAACAGGAGTATTTTTAAGGGACCCAATATAGTTGAAAAACCTTTTCCTGTTATCATGATGAGAGTTAATTAAGCTACTTTCTACATGCTGCTTGGCCTTTCTAATAGAATTTTCCACCTGATTTGATTTCTTTTTCAAATTAGTCCAATTCACTACTGATTGGTGTTTCTTATATTTATTATAAGCTTTTTTTTTGGCTAGAACTAATCTTCTAATTTGATTTGTAAACCAAGGTGGGGCTCTCTTCTGTCCAATATACTTTGTTCTAGTTAGTACCCATTCGGAAATACAATATGTTAATTCCTCTTTGATTCTTAGCCATATATTTTCCACTGATTGGCCAGTAAATTTGTATTGCCAATTCCAATTTAATAAGTAGTCCTTAATTGCCTTATAATCAGCTTCGGCCCCAAAGTTCACCCCATTCTCCTATATCGCACCCATCCCACTGTATTTCCTAATGGAATGGGGTGCGCATAAGGGCCAAAGACCCCAAGGAACACCGTGACACTTGTCAGTGTCTGCAGGGTGGGGTGTGGTGAAATGGCGTGGCCGTTATGCCTGACAGACCAAAGGCACACCCCAATGCCTGTCACTCTCTGCAGGGTGGTGGTGGGGTTGGCTTCAGTTCAATACTTCACTGCCATTCCTATTACGCAGCTCTGTAACTTCTACACTACCACTGCCAATGCCAGCAAGCAAACATTCGGCATTGACAAATGCTTGTTCTAGTTGTGATGCCCCTTCCTATGCATCCCAGTATCCCCCTGGCTCTCCTTACTGACTTCTCACATTGCTTACCCACCTTTAGATCATCTGATATGACTACCCCGAGGTCCCTTTCCATTTTTGTTGTTGTTAGTACCTCCCCTGCTATTGTGTACACTTCCCCTGGGTTTTCGTTTCCCAGGTGCATTACTTTGCACTTCTTTGCGTTGAATCTAAATTGACATATGTCTGACCATTCCTCCAACCTTGTCAAGTCCCTTCTCATCATTTCTACCCCCCCTTGTATATCAACTCTGTTACAGATCTTTGTGTCTTCTGCAAAGAGACATATCTTTCCCTCCATACCCTCTGCAATGTCACCTATAAAGATGTGTGCCATGTTGCCCCACTGTGTCCATGCAATGTTTATAAGCATCACGCCTCTGTGCAGGCAGTCCCTTACCTTTCACCAGCACACAGTACCCCACTGTGATGGGTGCCATGTCACTCCACTACGTTCATGCAGTGCTTCTGAGCATCACTCCACAGTGCAGGCAGTCCCTTACCTTTCACCAGCATGCAGTACACTACGGTAATGTGTTCCGTTATGCCCCACTATGTTCATGCAGTGCTTCTGAGCAACACTCCTGTAGAGCAGGCACTCTCTCACCTTTCACCATCACACAGTACCCTATCATGATTGGTGCCATGTCAACCCACTGTGTTTAAGCTGTGCTTCTGAGCATTACTGCACAGTGCAGGTAGTCCCTCACCTTTCACCAGCATGCAGTACACCAACGTGATTGGTGCCATGTCACCCCACTGTGTTCACGCAGTGCTTCTGAGCATTGCTCCCCAGTGCAGGCAGTCCCTCACCTTTCACTGGTATGCAGTACACAAGCATGCTGGGTGTCATGTTGCACTACAGTCCCCGACATGTCCACAACACATAGTATACCACCGTAATGGGTGCCATGTCACACCATCGTGTTTATACAGTGCTTCTGAGCATCACTCCCCTATCTAGTCAGTCCCTCACCTTTCACTAGCACACAGTACACCCCAGTGATGGGTGCCATATCACCCCACTATATTCATACAGTGTTCCTGAGCATCACTCCACTGTGCATGCAGTCCCTCACCTTTCACCAGCACGCAGAACACCACTGTGGTGGATGCCACTATGTGCAAACAGCGCTTCTGCACATCACTTCACAGTGCAGGTAGTCCTTTATCTTTCACCAGCATGCTATACAGAACTGTGATGAGTGTTATCTTGCCCCACTGTGTTCATGTAGTCCTTCCGAGTATCACTTCACAGAGCAAGTAGTCCCTCACCTTTCACCAGCACACAGTACACAGCTCTTATGGGTGCGATGTCTCCCCACTGTGTTCAAGCAGTGCTTCTGAGCATCGCTCCCCAGTGCAGACAGTCCCTCACCTTTCACTGGTATGCAGTACACAAGCATGCTGGGTGTCATGTTGCACTACTGTGTCCATTCAGTGCTTGTTCTGACCATCACTTCCCAGTGCAGGCAGTCCCTCACCTTTCACCATCACGCAGTACACCACCATGATTGGTGCCTGTCATCCCACTGTGTTTAATCTGTGCTTCTGAGCATCACTCCCCTCTACAGGCAGACCCTCACCTTTCACCTACATGCAGTACCCCATCATGATGGGTGCCATGTCACCCCACTGTGATCATGCAGTGCCTCTGACATTACTTCCCTGTGCAAGCATTCCCTCATGTTTCACTAGCAAACAGTATACCACCGTGATGTATGCCTTGTGACACCAGAGTGTTCATTCAGTGCTTCTGTGCATCGTTGCTCAGTGCATGCAGTCCCTCACCTTTCACCAGCTCACATCACACCACCATGATTAGTGCCATGTCAGCCCACTGTGTTCAATCTGTGCTTCTGAGCATCAATCCCCTCTACAGGCAGTCCCTCACCTTTCACCTACATGCAGTACTCCACCATGATGGGTGCCATGTCACCCCACTGTGTTCAATCTGTGCTTCTGAGCATCACTCCCCTCTACAGGCAGTCCCTCACCTTTCACCTACATGCAGTACCCCACCATGATGGGTGCCATGTCACCCCATTGTGCTCAATCTGTGCTTCTGAGCATCACTCCCCTCTACAGGCAGTCTCTCACCTTTCACCTGCATGCAGTACCCCATCATGATGGGTGCCATGTCACCCCACTGTGTTCAAGCAGTGCTTCTGAGCATCACTCCCCTCTACAGGCATTCCCTCACCTTTCACCTACATGCAGTACCCCACCATGATGGGTGCCATGTCACCCCATTGTGCTCAATCTGTGCTTCTGAGCATCACTCCCCTCTACTGGCAGTCCCTCACCTTTCACCTGCATGCAGTACCCTATCATGATGGGTGCCATGTCACCCCACTGTGTTCAGTCTGTACTTCTGAGAATCACTCCCCTCTACTGGCAGTCCCTCACCTTTCACCTACATGCAGTACCCCACCATGATGGGTGCCATGTCACCCCACTGTGTTCAATCTGTGCTTCTGAGTATCACTCCCCTCTACAGGCAGTCCCCTCACCTTGCACCTGCATGCAGTACCCCATCATGATGTGTGCCATGTCACCCCACTGTGTTTAATCTGTGCTTCTGAGAATCACTCCCCTCTACAGGCAGTCCCTCACCTTTCACCTGCATGCAGTACCCCATCATGATGGGTGCCATGTCACCCCACTGTGTTCATGCAGTGCCTCTGACATTACTTCCCTGTGCAGGCAGTCCCTCATGTTTCACTAGCAAGCAGTATACCACTGTGATGTATGCCTTGTGACACCAGAGTGTTCATTCAGTGCTTCTGTGCGTCGTTGCTCAGTGCATGCAGTCCCTCACCTTTCACCAGCACACATCACACCACCGTAATTGGTGCCATGTCAGCCCACTGTGTTCAATCTGTGTTCTAAGTATCACTGCACAGTGCAGGCAGTAACTCACCTTTCACCAGCATACAGTGTGCAACTCTTATGGATGCAATGTCACCTTTCTGTGTTCATGCATTCCTTCTGAGTATGGATCCCAGAATAGGCAGTCCCTTACCTTTCACCAGCACTCAGTATGCAATAGGGATGGGTGCCATGAAGCCCCACTGTGTTCATGCAGCTCTTCTAAGCATTGCTCCTCAGTACAGGCAATCTGTACCCATTCACCAATCCACATTGCACTACTATGATGGTGCCATGTTACTCCACAGTGTACATGCAGTGCTTCTCAGCATCATGCTACAGAGCAGGCACTCCCTCACCTTTCACCAGCACGCAGTACCCTACCGTGATTGGTGCCATGTTGCCCCCCTTTGTTCAAGCTATGGTTCTGAGCATAACTTCACAATGCATGCAGTCCCTCGTCTTTCACCAGCACTCAGTCCACCACCTTGGTGGGTGCTGTGTCACCCCACTGTGTTCATGCAGTGCTTCTGACATTACCCCTTTGTGCAAGCATTCCCTCATATTTCACCAGCGAGCAGTACACCACCACAATGTGTGTCTTGTTGCACCAGGATATTCATATAGTGCATCTAAGCATTGTTACACAGTGCAGGCAATCACACACCATTCACCAGCACACAGAACACAACCGTAATTGGTGCCATGTCACCCCACTGTGTTCATGCAGTGCTTCTAAGCATCGTTTCTTAGTGCAGGGAGAACTTACCCATTCACCAGCACACATCACACCACTGTGATGGGTGCCATGTCGTCCCACTGTGTTCATACAGTGCTTCTGAGCATCTCTCCACAGTGCAGGCAGTCCCTTACTGTGTTCATACAGTGCTTCTGAGCATCGCTCCACACTGCAGGCAGTCCCTTAATGTGTTCATACAGTGCTTCTGAGCATCGCTCCACAGTGCAGGCAGTCCCTTACTGTGTTCATACAGTGCTTCTGAGCATTGCTCCACAGTGCAGGCAGTCCCTTACTGTGTTCATGCAGTGCTTCTGAGCACCGCTCCACAGTGCAGGCAGTCCCTTACAGCATTCATGCAGTGCTTCTGAGCACCACTCCACAGTGCAGGCAGTCCCTTATTGTGCAGTCCCTACTCTTCACCAGCATGCAGTACACAGCCGTGATGAGTGGCATGTTGCCCCACTGTGTCCCTGAAACAAAGCTGTTTATCTCCTTGATCACCCCTGGCTTTCCCCCATTTGGGTCAGTCTTCCCAGCCTCATCATTCACCTTCTCTGGGACTTACCTTTTCTGGTGGCCCTATCACATGACCTTGGATCAGAGGTACCTAGTCATCAGTGTGGGGCCTGCTATAGGGCAGTCCATCACTGTTCTATAGTTGGATGACTTTTCCTCCTATTTTGTCCCCTATTTGGCCCAGACATGTATGTACTCAGCCTCCATGGAGACACCTCAAGCATCCAGGAGTGGGATCCATTCCCATGCTGTACCATGGTGCTGTCACCTTGATTCCTGTCCCTGTCCTATAGATGTGTATTCTCCCTCCCACACCAGTCCCTAAGTGACTCAAATCCATCCTTTAACCTGGGTTGCTGGCATGGCAATCAGTGACTAAAAGCTCAAAACAGAACTAGAAAGACAAATCTAGAACTGGAAACCAGAACTACACAGTGTACTGGCCCCATATTAAAAGGTATCAGGTTGCCTCTTGCAAAGTCCATTTTCTTAGTGCAAATTATCACATTTCACAAAATTTACTGTACTCAAACATGTTTGGAGCAAAGCGTGAATGTCCCAACCATATATGAATATAGCCCCCCAAAGCAAAAATTATGCACTAAAATGTGCACTCAGCACAATTCACATCCCCCTGCTGTCCAAAGTGAGATACAGAATCTGGTCACTGAAAACATACAGGCTGTGATGGAGCCAACTCATTTAGGGCATACCAAACCTGTTAGTGTTACGACAGGCAAAATCAGGACCTCACTGACAAAGAGATATTGAATGTTAACTGATCTATCGTGAGTAACTACATTGTAAAAATGTATAAAAGAGGGACCCAGTAAACATTAGATTCTGCATTTTACCTGTGCTAAGTTTACTAAATACACTGGAAGAATGTGTAAAAGCAGGACCCCACTGAAAATGAAATATTGTAGCTGCTCAGTACTACTAATGACGCTCACACCCTTTGCGTATGCACAACTGTTGCAACAACTGTGTGTGTGTGTGTGTGTGTGGTGTTCATTTTCAAGGGGGGTTGCATGTCTAAAACCAAAAACTCTTTTCACTGCATTAACTTGATGTTTATGGTTTTGTTTTTTCTACTATTGTGATGTAAATGTGAGACTTTTACATTATTTATTTATTTACATATGTAGACCTTTACATTATGTATTTAGTACATAGAAACATAGGGCCGGATATTCAAAAGGGTTGCGCCATGCGCAATAGGGTTGCGCCTGCGCAAGTCCAAAAGTGCGCCATTCTGCGATATTCAGCAGGAGGCAGTTGCGCCACCGAAAACATGCTGAGCAACAGCGCAATGCAAATGGCGGCATGCATAACCCGAAGAGATGAATCCATGCATAAAAAGGCGCAATGCGATATCCAAAGACTTGCACAATGCGCAACAGCGGAACAGCCGGAAGTTGCGCCCCAGCGGAAATGAGCCAAAATAAAAAGGCTCAAGGAAGAGGAGCAAGAATGCTACAGGGATGCCAAGTGGGGAAGAGAGAGAGAGAACAGGCAGTGACAGGCCAGGACAGGCAAGGGAAGCAGTGTGGGCCATAGGCTGCAGAGGCCAGTGGGGGGGTGCCCGGTGCAGTGGAAGTAGCAGTCAGGACAGCGTGGGTAACAGAGCAACATCAGCCGGGGGGGTCACAAGCCAGGGAGATGGACAGTGGCAGCTTCCACATGGAAGCTGTAATGAGGGGGGTGAGAATGCAAGGTGCAGGGGATGTGCCGTGGATGGGCCCATCGGTGCACCCCCAACAGGCAGTACCGTGCCTGCATCAGCTTTGAGCTGTACACAGATGTAGAGATCGTGGGCCGGTACCACCTGAACAGGGCAATACTGAGGCGGCTCTGTGAGCTGTGCAGTGATGTGATGCAGGCACCCTCATGACGGAGTCATGCTCTGTCAGTGGAAACCAAGGTGACAGCCTGCATATGCTTGCTCGCCACGGGCACCTTCCAGAGGCCAACAGGGGACACCACAGGCATCACACAGTCGGCCATGTCACGCATCCTCACCCAGTTCCTCAGTGCACTGCTGCCACATGCTGCGGAGCACATCCATTTCCCCAGCACTGCAGCAGAGCGTACAGCAAACGTGCAGGTGTTCCACAAGGTAGCACGTATGCCTGGCATGCTAGGGGCCATAGACTGCACCCATGTGGCCATTCGCACGTCACCTGGCACCGATGGGGCCGCATATAGGAATAGAAAGGGCTTCTCCAGTGTCAACTGCCAGGTGGTGTGTGATGCCACTGGGCGTATAATCAATGTCTGTGCCACACACCCTGGTGAAGCACATGATGCCTTCATATGGCATCAGTCCACACTGTGCCATCGATTCAAGAGTGGGGACATCCCCACAGGCCATCTAGTGGGTGAGTACGCATGTAGGAAATGCAAACTCAGGACAAGGGTGGGAATGCCACAGGTGCCATGGTAGTGGCACACAGGGATATGGGCAATATGGACCTGAACATGATACCGATCTCCACTATCTCCACACAGGTGACAGCAGATACCCACTCCGTCCCTGGCTGCTCACACCGTACCGGAGCCCCATGACCCCATCGCAGCAACGCTATAATGGGGCACATGCCGCCACACACAACATCATTGAGGCGGGTGTTGGGATGCTCAAGGCATGCTTCCGATGCCTAGACACCTCCGGCCGGTGCCCTACAGTACAGCCCCTCAAAGGCCTGTGGGATATTCCTGGCCTGTTGTATCCTGCACACATGGCCAATGACTGTGGATAGCCATACAGGCTGAAGAGGGGACAGCAATGGGACGCCAGCAGCGCCGGTGTTGATGGTGATGAGCAGTCCCCCTTGACGGCGGGACCCCTGACTGATCCAGCAGGCCCAGATGCACGGACACCATCACGGAGGAGCATTATGCACAACACAGGTAAGTCAAGGGGCCATGTGCAAACAACACTGTCCTGGTGCAACCCACAGGCACACAGAGTAACACACAGGGGTGCATGATGGCAAAGGGGTGGAAGGGACCAGACACACAAACACACCATCAGGGAGGGGCGAACAGTCATATGGACACACACAAACACACCAGGCACAAAGCGTACATGGGCAGGTGCACAGCAGAGCAGGAACAGACATGGCAAACACACAGATCCACAGACCACACCCACCACCTGTACTGTCCAAGCACGTGTGTCAGATGCTGGGCACACTTGCACCTTGGTGTACAGTACAATGCAGGCATCATCATGCACACGCACCTGTGGACAGCAGTCGGGATGGTATGCAGGTGGTCCGTATGTCGGCGTGATGGACAGGGCACCCACCAGTGCACTGCCCACCATGACGCACAGTGCACACAGGGCAGCACCAGACAGAACCCGCACTGGGAGACAGGTCAGTCATGTTGCACCATTCCACAGCCACCGCGGATGCGTGGGTGGCCCCGCTGTGACCCAACAGCACTGGCAGGCTGAGCAGGGGCCACATGGGGTGGCACCGATGGACCACCAGGGGTCCCACTGCGCAATCGCAACCTTGTCCGCAGTGGGGTCTGTAGGATGCCAAACATACCTGCACCAGGGGTGCTTGGGATGCCCACAGCAGAACCCGGTGTCGACAGGCTGTGGGTCGCCACGGCGCCAGGAGCGGGAGTGGAGGCGTACTGTGTGGGGTGCGGTACAGGAGCACCTGCTTGCGTGCCAATGCAGCCACGACAGCGACCAATGCCTGGGTCTGCCTGTCAATGGCGGCGGTCACATCCATCCACATATGGACCATCTCTGCACGGACCAGAGCACAGTCCCTGCTGTGCCGCTCCACAGCAGCACACAGTGCCTCCACAGACGTTGCAACCCGCCTTTGCTGCTGTACTGATTCCCGCAGCAGGTGGGTGTGCTCTTCAAATGGGTACTCTGCCACAACAGCATCCTGTCCCCAAGGGTGTGGAAGGTCCTGATGCTCAACACCCCTTGAGGGTGGGCGCTGTTCACCAGGACCAGGAATAGGCATATCAAAGGGCGGCGGGCATGTGCCACCGCTGGACACTGTACCCCCAGACATGGTGGGTGACTGCTGCTTCCCCTCCAACCGCTGTGCCCCAGGGACCACTCGTTTCACTGCTGTGGCCGCAACAGTGCCAGACACCTGCACAGCCATTGGTGCTGCCCCACCGGTGCTGACAGGCACAGCCTGGGACTGTGCCAACATGCTGGCACACACGTTGGGACCAGCTAGGCCCAGGGGCATGTGCTGGCCTGCTGTGTGTCCGTCATGGGACACACACATGTCACTGCCCATTGCAGTCCTTGCATCATCAATGGTGCAGGTACATGCTACAGCCACAGTCACAGCGTGCTGGCATGCTTGCATGCCGGACTGCTGAGACACAGGCTGTGCACCTCCCACACCTGACTCACCGACACCAGAGTTGGCAGCCCAGCGTGCATGCTGGTGCAGTGCATGCTGGCTGGTGACAGAGGTGGATGGACCCTCCTCCATGTCCAGCAGGTCTTCCTCACTGCCTGGACCCACCACCACCATCCCCTGAAGATGAACAGGATCTGTAACAGAAAGAGAGGACATGTGAGTGCATGTGAACAACCTTCCCCCAACACCACTACCATGTCATACCGTGCAGTGATGGGCTTCCACCTGTCTGGAATCCACCTCCTGGTACGCCCTCAACAGCACTCCGCTGCATTGATGCAGCCAGTCGGTCCTCAGCCGGGGTCAGCTCCACCACCGCTGGCTGGCCCCCACCAGTGCCAGCACGTGCTGCCCTGAGGGCTGCCACCTTCTCCTTCACCCTCCTGCGGTCTGTCCCCATCTTCTTTTTGCATTCCTGCACAGAGCACTGGTGGCTTCCATGCAGGTTCACTGCCTAAGCTACCCCCTCCCATGCAGCCACACGGGCCTGAGGGGTGCCCCGCCGTCCACTCAGTAGTGACTCCTCCTCCAGGTAGGCCTGGAAGAGGGCCTCTGTCTCTGCCGTGGTGAAGTTGGGCCTCCTCCTCCTTCGTCCACCATCCACACCCTCACCTTGGCTCTGCTCGGTCATGGCGATCTGTATGGGTGGAAGTGGACACCTGTCACTGTGCAGTCTACAGCGTTATCCCTTGCCCATTGTCCAGAACATCCCACAGCAGCATACACCACCTCTCACCTGCAGTAACTCGAATCTGGCCAGCGCAGCCCCAGATGTCGCTTTATAGCGCAACGCGTGCAAATTAGAGTGGAGCAACTGTAATGAGATCGCAATCGTGCCACTGCGCCTTTGAATGGCTGATCAGATGATTTGCATGTGTCGGCTGAATATCGTGCCGTTGCGCTTTGCGCAATACGGTTGAGCCGGCTGTGCCAATGGCGCAGATCTGTGACTGTGTGGTACACTGCATTGCGCATGCCCAGGTAGCTTACACAGGCATCTGCCGCGCTGATGACATGCTGTGCGCGATCGGCAATTCAGGCCATGGCCACCATTGTGCCAGTGGCACTACAGCACTGGGCACCATATGGTGCTGTGGCACTACTGCACAATAGTCCACTGTGACACGGGCACGCAGGTGGTCGGTCGCGCAGGATGCGTAGACGTCAGATGGCGCTGTGCGTGGCTTTGAGTCATAGACCCCGACCTGGTGTCCGATCTTTGCCCCCTGGCGCTGTTCGGCTGCCATGTGTATGGCCCTATTGTGCTGTTTGGTGACAGCGCTATGTGAACCGACGGCGCTGTACGAACAGCGCGATTGGAACCTATGGTGGTCTATTGCGCAACATTTCCATGTGGGGTTGCCGCATTGCGGGGCGCCATATTGCCTGCTGTACAACTCGAACTATGGCACGCAGGACAGCACCCCAATGGAGCCCAGTGGAGGTGGCCAACCTGGTGGCCCTGGTTGAGCCCCACTATGGGGCACTGTATGGGGAGGAACCCCTCACCATGGCTCGCACCCAGGTTTGGCTGCAGGTGGCCACTGACCTGGTGAGGGTCACAGGGTGGCGCCGGTCTGCAGACCAGTGCCGGCACAGATTCAGTGACCTCCGCAGGAGGGAGCCAGATGTGCTGCAACGCCTACGGTCACGTGCCAGGAGGGGCGTTGTGCCTAGGCCAGGTGGGTGTACCATCTATGCACCTGTATTCTCCGTAGGGGTGTGACTGTGTTTTGGTGGCTGTGCATGGGGATGGCTCTGCCATGGTTGGCTGTGTCAGTGTGTGCAGGTGTGAGATGCATGGGTCTGGCTGTGTGGGCAGGCACACTCATTGGGGCAGGGGGCAGTCTGCTTTGGAGTCACACTGATGTTTTTCTCAACATTTGTCACCCACAGGCCTGGCAGAGAGGATGCAGGCACGGGCTGAGGAGGGCCGTGGCAGGGGCCAGGTGGCAGACGGAGGTGTTGTGAGGGGTGGGCCGCAGCAGCAGCAGCCACAGCTGCTTGCTGAGTGTGAGTATCATTCCATCATGGATGCTATTGCATGCTGGAGGGGGTGGGCATGACCACCAGCCATGGACAACACAACCATGCACGACACAGGTGACAGTCATCACTGTCCAGTGTCACTGCACGTCTGTGTGTGCGTCACTGGTGGTCCATGCATGCACTGGGCACATGGCTGTGGAACTGGCATCCCACCACATGCCACTTCACTTGACAGCCTTGTTGTGCTGTGATGGACATGGGCAGTGTGTGTGCAGTGGTGCACATAGCTGGTGCTGCCTGGTTGGGCATGTCATGTGCATGGTCACTGTGGGTGGGTGCATACCATCACAGGTGCGGAACACTGGGCTATATGCCTTGCAGGATGGGTGGTGTTCAGGGTTGTGGACAGTCACAGCCATTGACTGTGTTCCCTTTTCCTAGGCCTCAGCGTTCTATGCAGGATTGAGCGTGCCCTCCACCAGCTGACCAGGGTGTCCGTTGAGAACCACAACATCCTCCAGGACATTCAGCGTCGTGGGCACCAGCGACGGCACAGCCAACCAAGACAGCACCAGGCAGCAGAAGACCAGCCTGCTAGGGTGTTGAACAGGCTTCCCCTTCCCACTTCACCCATCCCTCCCACCCTGGCTTCCCTCTCCCAGTTGTTCACCCCTACCCTTGCCCACCCCTATCTTGTACCCCTACCCTCCCGGTCTTGTAAATATCTGTAAATAGTTTTGTTATTGTTCTTGTTGTTCTACTTTCTCTTTTTGCAATATATATATATATATTTTGTTATGAATACTGTGGTGGTCTCTGATTTGCAGCTGGCTATGGTTGCTCAGTTGCAGTGGTGTGCATGCCATCTGGGGTGGTATGGTCCTGGGTATGTGTGTGTGTGTGCGTGTGTGTGTGTGTGTGTGTGTGTGTGTGTGTGTGTGTGCATGGGGAGGTGTCTCCGGTGTGGCAGTGACTTTCTGTCGGTCTTTCCATCTGCTGCCGCCCACTGCTGGGTGCACAGGGTGGGTCTGGCTTGTATGGTTCTATGCTACCGAGGTTGGCGTGTGCCGGGGGTGATGCATGGTGTTTACTGCAGTGACAGTCACTGCACATGGGTGGTGTCTTGGGGTCACGGTGCAGGGTGTGCTGTGCAGATGGGGCTGATGTGCACTGTGGTTGTCAACCCCCTGTGTGTGGCAGTCTCAGCCTGCCAGTGGTTGTGCTGGGGCGTCATGGCCCTGCTGTGCTTTGTTGGCTTGTCCCCATGGGCCAGTGGATCATCCGTCCCTCCCCCAGTGATGCTGTGCTTGGGGTGTGCAGGTGTCTTGTTGGTTCTGCAGTGTGTTCCTGTGCCCATGTGTGGCATGGCTGGCGGTGGGCCCCAGCCTGCCTCCCTGGTTGTGCAGTTCCATTGCTCTGCTGGGGGTGGGGGGGCTCTGCTTGCGCTATGGCACCTCTGGACTGCTCAGCTGGGCTAGCCTTGTTGCGCTATGGCGCAACCTTTCTGCTCAGCTTCCCCTTCCTGGTTGTGCTATGGCGCAGTTTGTGCGATATTCAGACGTTGGCTGCTTGCGCAATTTGTTTTGCTCCATGTTTGAATATCGCATCTGTTGCGCATATGCGCAATTGAATTGTGCTTGCTCCTGCTGTTGCTCACATTTTGGGAGCAGTTTGAATATCTGGGCCATAGAATTTGATGGCAGATAAGGACCGCTTGGCCCACCTAGTTTACCCATTTTCCTACCTAACAGATAAGTTGCAGATCCTAGTTAACCAACAGCTTACTTCCTCCTATCCCCCACTAGGACTGCCTTATGTCTGTCCCAAGCATTCTTGAATTCCCCCACTGTTCTTGACTCCACAACCTCCTCAGGGAGGCTGTTCCATGCATCCACAACCCTCTCTGTGAAAAAATACTTCCTCACATTACCTCTGAGCCGTCATATGTGTGGGAATGGTACTAGTGTGGCCAACTACAAGCCCACCTCCATATTGTCTCCCCTCTCTAAAGCACTGGAATGAGTACAGTAGTATTTGATCAGCTGATCTCCTACTTCGAGCATTAGAACCTGATGTGTTAACAACAACACGGTTTTAGAAAACTGCACAGTACCACGACTGCACTCATTGAATTCACAACCCACTTACATGAAGCCCTGGATAAAGGACATCTAATAGGTGCCTCATATATTGATCTTACCAAGGCATTTGACCTCGTTGATCACCCTCTGTTGCTGATAAAACTTCAAAGCCTTGATCTCTTTACTAAGACTGTGTCTTGGTTTTGTTGCTACTTCTCTGGACATGCACAGAAAGTCAAAATTGATGGAGTGCTCTCTGAAGTAAGGCAAATCTCTATTGAAGTTCCCCAGGGTTCAATACTGGGACCTCTTCTTTTAGAAATGAGGGCACCGTCCACCGATGTAAATATACAAATACTGTGTTTATTGCCAAATAAAACAAAGCAAAACAGAAACAGCAGCAAGATACCTTGTAGGTGCTACAAACTCCACAATGCCCAACTGGTTTCGCGCATGCACGCTTCCTCAGGGACAATCCCACACCTCATGTGCATTTCTTACATATTGAATCATTTAAAGAAACAGTAATCAATACAACATAATAAGAACAATGAGCAAAAATGAACTTGATAGAGGTATGGAAACATTACTCTAATGTGAATTTGGGGTAAATATTACCATCAAATTGTTTCTTTTTTAAAATATATTAAATGGTACTTCATATTTAAAATTTTAGTGTTATTCACCCCATAATATACTATTTATTCAATAATGTACTTTACATTTTATATGTAACACATCAGGGTAGCTACAATTCATGGCAATTGGAAAATATGGAGATATGTCACAACATAATTTTAACTTCTATACTCCAAATATAGACACATACATGAAGACAGCAAAAAAGGAGAAAACAAGTGCTGAAAACACTTCATTTCTACTATTCTGCAATTTTGTGCTACACTGAACCCTAGCAATGAGGTGGAAACCAATTTAGCACAGAAATGATAAAATATATAGAGCAGAATCACTACACAGCCTTATAGCAATCTTTCATGTATATATCTCTACACAGAATTATCTCAAACTATCATTACAGACAGTGGAAAGAGAAGATAAATAAATAGTACAACCCAAAAGGTACACATTAACCTAGATCTGCAACTATCTATTTACTATTTTCTATGTCCTTTTTGTGAGCACTTTAAATAGGAAGTAATGTCAAACCAGTCAATCAAACCAGGAGCACAGTTAGCCCTGAGTCAAAAGGTCCAGTAAGCTTCTTTACGTAACAACAGGTTCTCAAGATCTCCTCCTCTTACCCCAATTTTAACTTTTTCAATTCCTCATTGCTAGGGTTCAGTGTAGCACAAAATTGCAGAATAGTAGAAATTAAGTGTTTTCAGCACTTGTTTTCTTCTTTTTTGTTGTCTTCATATAAGTGTCTATATTTGGGGTATATAAGTTAAAATTATGTTGTGACATATCTCCATATTTTCCAATTGCCGTGAATTGTGGCTACCCTGATGTGTTACATACAAAATAGATAGATCTTGGGATAGACATAAAGGAATTCTGGAGGTCAGGGGTATGGGGCAACAGACTTGTAGGAAAACAAACTGAACTTACAAGCTCAAATGGGCAGACTGGGTGGGCCATAGGCCCTTATCTGCCGACACTGTCTATGTATCTATGTATCTATGTAAAATATAATGTACATTATTGAATAAATAGTATATTATGAGGTGAATAACATTAAAATTTAAAATATGAAGTACCATTTAATATATTTTTAAAAAGAAACAATTTGAAGGTAATATTTACCCCAAATTCACATCAGAGTAATGTTTCCATACCTCTGTCAAGTTAATTTTTGTACATTGCTTTCATTATATTGTATTGATTACTGTTTCTTTAAATGATTCAATATATAAGAAATGCACGTGAGGTGTGGGATTGTCCCTGAGGAAGCGCGCATGCGTGAAACTGGTCGGGTGTTGTGGAGTTTGTAGCACCTACATGGTATCTTGCTGCTGTTTCTATTTTGCTTTGTTTTATTTGGCAATAAATGCAGTGTTTGTATATTTACATCAGTGGACGGTGCCCTCATTTCTCATTTGCAATACTATGGTTGTTTGAGAAGCATGTCGGTGAGTGGAGCCTGCTTTCCTTGTTTTAGCTCTTCTTTTAGCCCATTCATTAACAGCCTTCGTGGTGCTTGTCCCCTAAACACAAATGCTACTCTATGCCAATGATGCAGTGATAGTCAAGAACAGCCCTCAACAAAAGGTTATCACCAGGGAGCTTCAAATCAGCTTTGGGTCCCTTGAACATTGGTTCAAGCAGAATAAGCTTGTCCTTCATTACAAAAAACAATGCTCTTTGCTGGTACCCATCTTAGGAGCAAAGTTTTTTTTTGTAATCATTATTTCTTCACTCCACACATCCTGAACTCTTTCAAGAGAGGTCATCCGGGGTCTGGTCCTGATCCCACCTGTCTGAAGCCTCCCCTCGCTCCTTTCCAGCAGTCCTTGCTACCACCGGGCCCCCCCCAGCTCTGAGCCTCCCGAGGCAAGACCACCAGATAAACTCTTCCTGGCACTCTATCTGAAATCTAGTCTGGTGGAGTGAGGTGGTGGAGAGCACACAGGAGCGAGAGTATGGCTTGACACTGGGTGTGGTGGACTGACCCCCCGGACCCTCCGCCACCTATCAGGAGGTGGAGGGTTTTTCTGTTTTCTTGTTCCACCCACAACTCCACCCCCCAGGCGGAGCCCTGATGTGCAATGATGCCAGGGCACATCCTGTCGTGGCTCTGCAGCCCTCTAGAGAAGACCCGAAGTGGTGCAGTACCTCTGGTCTCCACTGGAGGTCACTGCTGTGCCAGGCAACATCCCTGGAACCCCCCGAGGAAGAAAAGCCATCCTCCGGACGCTCGATCCTTCCTCTCCCCTGCTGACCCCTGGTGGTCTAGGCTCATTCCCGAACCCAGGTCGCCAGCATGGTGCAAAGTGTGGTGTCCAGCACCTCAGCCCTCAACGCCACTGGGCCGGCCCTTGGGAGCAAAGTTTCTTCTCTGTGAATCCTGAATGACCAGGGTCTCCCACTTGAACAAGTGTCCACATTCAGATACCTGAGGGTTACACTAGATGAGTCCCTCACCTTCACTGAGCATGTGGAACACATGGTTGGCTTGATCAACAGAAAGCTAGGAGCTCTTTTCAGACAGTGATTGAACCTAACCCATGAGGCCCGGAACCTAGCCATAGCAAGCTCTGTCCTCACACTCATTGATTATGGTCTCACAGTATACGGCACCACTTCCAATGCTGTCTTGAACAGAGTGAGGGTTCTGCTCAATAAGGCTGGCTGATCCGTCATGGGCTCTGACTACAGATGCAGCAAAATATTATTTTGGCAGCAAAATTCCAGTGAAATTGCTCATTTCACCACGTGAAATATTTCACGCAATTATGCCTGCAAGGTGAAATTTCACTGGTGAATTTCTACTTGCATTACTGTTTGGAGAAATCAGGCGAAATTGGGCTTTTCACATGACTTACTCTCTGCAGGTCACATGGGTTGACTGCATACATTCAGGAAGTGAGTGGTTCACTTCCTTTCTGCATAGCTGGAGACTTGGAGAGGAGAAGCAGGCAGCCAGCAGCAGATAGTTTCAAATTAAGATTGTTTTGTGTGTCAGCCACTGATTGTTGCATGTGTTTTTTATACCCTTTTTTGTTTAAAAAGAATATATTAGATTGTGTTTCTGTTCTTTGCTTATAGTTTCTGTTTGGGGTGTGTGTGTGTGTGTGTATGTGTGTGTGTGTGTGTGTGTGTAACTCCCTCTCTCTCTCTCTTTCTGTTAGGAATTTTTTTCTTTTCATCAGGATGGATGCTAAACAGCAGGGTAAGGTCACTGGGAATAAGGCACTCACTGTTCGCCTTAACAGGAGGGTGTTCCAGCAGGAGCATGTCTTCCCCTCCCAACAGGAGCATGTGGCCCTCACTCCCCAGCAGCAGCAGGGGCATTTGCCCCCATCCCCCAACAGCAGCAGCAGGAGCATTTGGCCCCCACCCTCAGCAGCAGCAGCAGGAGGAGCATTTGGCCCCCACCCCCCAGTGGCAGCAGCAGCAGGAGGCATTTGGCCCCACCCCCAGTGGCAGCAGGAGCAGGAGCATTTGGCCCCCAGCAACAGCCAGATACTAATGCTCCCCCCAGCAGGAGCATGCACCTCCCACTTCTCCCCAGCATAAAGGGCCAGCCATATGGTGTTCCTTTGATCGAAACACCATCGACAGCATGGTGGTGATCTGCAAGCTGTGCAGCAGATACATGAGAAGGGGCAAGCAAGGGGACCATGTTGGAACTGGTGGCCAGAGGAGCCATCTGCAGAACCTCCATGCTGCAGAGTGGCTCCAGAAACAACAGGGGTTGGCAGCAGCAGGAGGCAGTGGGGCCCAAGAAAAAGAAGGCCAGCAAGAGGATGGGGCCAGTGGTCAGGTGGAGTCTGGAAGGCACCACAGCAGCAGGAGAAGGCAGCAGGAGGCAGCAGCACCCCCCATACACCTCACCCCACATCCACCGGAGGCACCGGGTTCATGATGGTGGTGAAATTGCATAGCCTGCAGCAGCCCCATCTCCTCCACCAGTTAGCCATGAAGACCTGCTCAGTATTCACAAAAGAGGAGGGGGAAGTGCCTAATCCAATTAACAGAAGCACTCTTGATGGGGGGGGGGTCGATCCCAGTCCTTTCACAGAAGAAAGGGTTCTGCAAGAACTCCAAAAACTGAAGGTGGACAAATTAAAAATTACTCACCTTAGTAATGTTGTTTCTTCTAATGGAGTCTTGCTATATTATGACAATTGCAGTATGACCGCAGGTTAGGACTGCTCCGGAGGTGAAATAGTTAACTTTCCATGCAGGCATGGAACTTAGAGCGCATGAGTCGGTTGAAAACTCTGTCTGTTGTGCTTCAAACATAAACTGTCAGATCTTTATGAGCTAAAACTCACTAAGGTTCTGTGTGGAAGCTGTAAACCTACACTAGCCAACTGGCTACTAACATAAACACTCATTTTTGGCCTAAAACAAAGACTCAAGTCAGGAGACCCAAAAATGCAAAAACACAACACCAATTCACCCAAAAAGGTAGGTGAAAAACAACAAGGTGGGCATCAAAGAAAAAGTGCCAACCCTGACTGCCCACCCACATCCCAAAACAGAGGTTCTGAGAGGGGCAGGCAGGAGGGAGGTCATACTATGAGAGACTCCATTAGAAGAAACAACATTACTAAGGTGAGTAATTTTTTCTTCAAACAACATGAAGTCTTGCTATATTATGACAATGCAGACTACAGCAGTACCCCCATGGAGGAGGGACAGAACCTACCTAGGAAATAGGCTCTGAAGCATGGCTGTGCCAAACCGAGCATCACTCTAACCTGGATGTCCGGGGTAATGCTGGTAAAAGTGTGAACTGTTTTCCAGGTAGCTGCTTGACATATTTCTAGAATAGGAATGTCTCTGGCAGCAGCCAGAGAAGCAGCTGTACCTCTGGTAGAGTGAGCCCTAAGGCCTGAGGGGGAACTTTACCCAACTTCTCATAGCAGAATTGGATACAAGAGACAATGCACCTGGCAATGGATCTTTTAGTGGCTGGCTTCCCTTTACCAACTTCACCATAGGTGAGGAACAGTTGGAGGGAGTCAAACCTATGACCCTTGGTATGCTTTATGTAGTAACTAAGGGCTCTCTTCACATCTAGGCTGTGCAGCATCCTCTCCCCAGAGGAGGAGTGGTCAGTGAAGTACACTGGAAGTGAAATAGATTGATTAAGGTGGAAATCTGAAACCACGTGAGGCAGGAACTTTCTGTTAGTCCGAAGGACTACCTTATCTCTGAAAAGAGATAAGCTCCTGCTCCACTGACAGCAGCTTGTAATTCACTTATGCGTCTGGCAGAGGTGATGGCTACCAAAAACACAGTTTTCCAAGTCAAGTACTTCAGCTCAGCTGAAGACAAGAGCTCAAAGGGGTTGCATAAGCTGAGCAATGCAAACATTAAGATCCCAGGCAGGGCAGGATCCTGAATGGAGGTTGTGTGAAACAACCTTAAAAACTTGGAAAATACAGGATGAGCTGAAAGGAAGAGGATTTACCTGCTGAAATAAAAGCAGACACAGCTGCCAAGTGCACCTTCAGGGTAGCTGGTCTCAGCCCCAAAGAATTCAGGTGGACCATATAATCCAGGACTGTGGGTAGATCAGCAGAGACTGGGGAAATATGCTTTTCTGAGCACAATATGGAAAACCTTTTCCATTTGGAATTGTAAGTAGCCCTGGTGGAAGGCTTCCTTGCAGTCTTCAATATATCCATTACACCTTGGGAAAGGTGTAAATAAGCAAACTCTAACTCTTCAAGAACCAAGCCTTGAGATTGAGAGATTTGAGATTCGGGTACCAGACCCTTCCCTGGGCACAGGTTAACAGACTGTGATTCCTGGGAAGGGACAGGGGAGGATGGACTGCTAAGGACATCAGGAGTGGATACCAGGGCTGTCTGGCCCAATCCAGAGCTATCAGAATGACTTTGCATGATTGGGATCTGATTTTGACTGGTACTTTGAACAGGAGAGGAAAGGGAGGGAAGGCATAGAGAAACTTCCCCTCCCAAATGAGAGCTAAGACATCCAGGGGGAGTGAGCCCAACACTGGGGGCCTGCAGCAAAAAAGAGGAAGTTGGTGATTGTCTGGGCTGCAAAAAGATCTATCTGCGGGGTGCCCCATCTGGCAAATACTACTCCCAAGACCAGGGGATCCAGTGACCATTGGTGGTGGCCCTAGGAAATCCTGCTGAGAGCATCTGCCAGGACATTGTCCTTGCCTGGGAGGTGAACTGCCATAAGGGAGGTGTTCAGGGAGTAAGCCAGAGACCACAGCTTCATTGCTTTGGTGCACAAGGCCATAGACCGAGTGCCCCCTTGCTTGTTGATGTACCACATTGTAGTGGTGTTGTCTGTTCTGACCTGAATACTCTTGTTCTGAACAGATTTGGAAAAAGCTTTAAGTGCTAGAAAAACTGCTCTGAGCTCCAACAGGTTGATGTGGAGCAGAGATTCCTGGGGAGACCACAGACCCTGAGTGGTGAGGTCACCCATGTGAGCTCCCCAGCCCAAGAGGGACGCATCTGTAGTAAAGATTAGAGAATGAGACTGAGTGACAAAAGGAACCTCTTGTCTCAGGTTGCTCTGATCCTGCCACCACTGTAGGGCTTGCATCAGGGTTCAAGTTACTGGGATCAGCTTGGTAAGAGGATCCTTTCTTTGAGACCAAAAAGCTCTCAAATGGAACTGGATGTCCCTCATCTGAAATCTTGCCCCTTACGCAACTGCTGTGGAAGCAGCCATGTGTCCTAGGAGCTTCAGAAAATGCCTTGCTGGCCGGGAGACCTGCAGGGTAAATGAGGAGGCCAGGAGACTAGGGTCTTTGCCCTGTCCAGGGAGGAAGGCCCTGGCTTCCTGTGTTCAGTTCTGCGCCTATGAAGGTAAGTAGCTGGACCGCTCTAGAACTGACTTTGAGAGATTCAGAAGGAACCTAGAGAGGTAAGCAGTTGCTGTGTTATCTGAAGGTGTAAATTGACCTGGTCTGGGGACTGGCCTACTAAGAGCCAATCGTCCAGGTAAGGAAAGATGGCAATCTTTGCCTTCTTAGGTAGGCAACTACTACAGCCAGGCATTTGGTGAATACCCTTGGGGCAGAAGTGAGGCCAAAGGGCATTGCTCTGAACTGGAAGTGGCCTGAGGGCAGCTCGAACCTGAGGTACTTTCGATGGGAGCTTCTGATGGGAATATGGAAGTAGGCATCCTTGAGATCCAGGGAAGCTAGCCAGTCCCCTGTCCTTAGAGAGGGTAGGATAATTCCCAGAGTCACCATTTTGAACTTTGGCTTTAAAAGGTGCTTGTTTAAATATCTGAGATCCAGGGTGGGCCACCATTCTCCTGTCTTTTTTGGGGTAAGGAAGTACCTGGAGTACAAACCTTTGCCCTGGTGTAGGGGAGGAACCCTTTCCACAGCTCTGAGAGCCAGGAGGGTAGAGACCTCTGCCTCTGGGTGGAGTGCCTCTGATGGAGTTGCAGGTGGAAAAGATCTGGTTCTCAGCTTTGGAAATTTTTTGAAGCTGAGAACCAGTCCCTGGCTTACTACTTCCAGGACCCACTTGTCTGATGTTAAAGACTTCCAGTCCTGGACAAAGTAAGCCAGCCTGCCCCCTACAGGTAGAGGAGAATTGGCCCTGGCAATCCCATCAGGGTGCCTGCTTGGCAGGGGCTTTGGGCTGAGGGGTGGAAGCAGACCTGCTTGTACCCCATCTGCCTCTCCCTCTAAAGAACCCCCTCTGAGCATAGGCGGAGGAGGAAGCTTGGGCTTGGTAAAAAGGCCTATGAAAAGGCCTGCCCCTGCCTCTAGGAAGCTGCTTTTGAGGAGTGGCCTGCCTTTCCTTGGCCTGTGCACTCCTATAGGTGGTCCTATATTCATCCATTTTCTTCATGTAATTCTCTGTTTGCTCCCCAATAGAGAATTTCCCACAACAGGAAAATCCATGGCCTTAGACTGGGTATCCTGAGACAGGGTAGTACATCTGAGCCAAGCCATCCCTGCAGTGCCACAGATGTAGCCATGACTCTTGATGAAACATCATTAGAGTCCACTGCAGCATGAAATTGCACCTTGGATGCCTCAGTACCATCCATAGCCACCTGTTCCAGCTCCCTGGCAAGCTGGTCAGGGACTTGTTTCACTAGGGCCAGCACAGTATCCCATCTGGATTTCTGGTACCTAGCAGCATAAGCCATATAATTTGCTTGTCTGAGTCCCAAAGATGCTGCCATGTACTGTTTCTTTGCCATAGCATCAATCTTACTGGAGTCTTTCTCAGAGGGGTGTGAAGCTAGGGGAATATTAGCCTTGTCACAGGCTGCAGCCTGCACTACCCCCACATGGCTGCATTGTTGAGCGAGGAAATCAGTGTTGGAGCCTGATAAGGTATACCTCTTGTCCATCCTTTTATCCACAGGAGGTATAGTGTGAGTTGTTTTTAAAACTTTTACTGTCTGTTTCCGAAAAGATTTGTGCAAAGGAATAGACAGTCTCCTAGACTCTGGAATATCCATCATTTCTACATAGTCTGGCTCCTCTTGGTCATCAACAGCTTCCTCAGCAGGGAGCTGGAGAGTTTCAGCAACTTTTTATAAAACATGAAATGAGAAGGGATTCAGAAAGCCTTGGAGGAGAAACCCTAGGGGTCTATCTGGAGATGTCCGATCAATGGGCACATCCAGATCTTCAAAACCATATTCACTCTCCTCATATTCCTCTTCCCCTCCCCGGTTCATAAAAATCCTCAAAATCATAATCTTGAACCGGTGGAACCGGCGAACCGAACAGCTTACCTGAAGGTGTCGGTTCGGTCGAACCGGAGAGAGAGACTGGACAATTTGAATTGCTTTAGCTATTTCCTCAGCAGTTGGGGAGAACTTTTGGCTCTACACTAGCTGACTTTCTAGTCCTTTTGCTGGAACCGTTCCTCAGAACCAGCTCTTCATTTGCCTGAGAGTATGCCCTGGTCAGAGGCACCTCCTCAGGTTCGGTTGGCACCGAACCGGGCTGGCCATCCGGGTCAGCGGACTTTTTGTCCTCCCTTTCCCTGAGCCTACCAACTCTCTTATCTATGGTGGCAGCAGGGAAATTGTGACAAATCTGGCAGTCTGAATTGAGGTGATCAAACCCCAGACAATAGACACATGTGGTGTGTGGGTCAGCCTTAGCAAAAGCTTCCCCACAAACACTACAGTGTTGAAACCCAGTGGGTCCTGTTTTTCTTTTGGGTTTCTCAAACATAATGCCAGCCTAACCAACTTGCCCGTTTATGGCAATCCACCAAGCAAGACACCCTTATCGGTTCCCAACCGTGTCATGGGACAGACAGAGCTTGAACCGACTGGTTGCGGTTTAATTTCGGCTAAAACCCGAAAAATAATACTTTTAAACCGACAAAATGAACTGAGCAGAAGGAGAAATCTCCGGAGCCACTGTTCAGTGAGGCGGAGTAAAGAATCTGACAGTTTATGTTTGAAGCACAACAGACAGAGTTTTCAACCTAGCTCGCGCTCTAAGTTCCATGCCTGCATGGAAAGTTAACTATTTCACCTCCGGAGCAGTTCTAACCTGTGGTCATACTGCAATTGTCATAATATAGCAAGACTTCATGTTGTTTGAAGCAATGGGTCCTGATGGAATTCACCCCAGAATTCTAAAAGAATTAAGGGAGGATCTAGTGAAACCACTGGCTACTCTTTTTAATAAATCATGGGAGGATGGTGTGGTACCCGAGGACTGGAGGAAGGCAGATGTGATTCCCCTTCACAAAAGTGGGACCAAGACAGAGGCAGGAAACTACAGACCTGTCAGTCTGACCTTTGTGGTAGGGAAAGTGATGGAGTCACTTCTGAAGGAAAGAATAGTTGAGTACCTAGAAGCCAGTGGGGCACAGGACCCAAGGCAGCATGGGTTCACAGCGGAAGGTCATGTCAGATGAATCTAATAGATTTCTTTGACTGGGTGACCAAAGTAGTAGACCAGGGAGGGGCTGTGGACATGGCCTACCTAGACTTTGAAGGCATTTGACACAGTCCCACACAAAGATTAATAGTCAAATTAACCAGCCTGGGAGTGGGTCCCAGGGTGGTAGCCTAGGTAAAACATTGGCTGCACAACAGGACACAGAGGGTAATTGTAAATGGAGTCCACTCTGAAGAAAGAGGGGTTACTAGTGGAGTACCGCAGGGTTCAGTATTGGGTCCAGTCCTTTTAATGTCTTCATCAGTGACATTGCAGAGGCACTGGAAGGAAAAGTATGCCTTTTGCAGATGACACAAAGATCTGCAACAGGGTTGATACAAGGAGGAGTGGAAAGGATGAAAAGGACTTGGCAAGGTTGAGGAATGGTCAGAAGTATGGCAGCTAGGATTCAATGCAAAGAAGTGCAAATAATGCACCTGGGAAACAAGAACCCAGGGAAGAATACACAATGGGTGGGGAGGTAGTAACAACAACAAAAAAGGAAAGGGACCTGGGGGTAATCATATCAGTTGACCTTAAGGTTAGCAAGCAATGTGAGAAGGCAGTAGGGAGGGCTGGGGGTATACTGGGATGTATAGGGAGAGGCATCAGCAGTAGAAAACAGGAAGTTGTTATCCCTCTGTACAGACAGTTGGTGAGACCCCATCTGGAGTACTGCATCCAGTTCTGGAGACCCCATCTCCGAAAGGACATAGACAGGATAGAGGCAGTCCAGAGGAGGGCAACTAAAATGGTGCAGGGTCTGCAAGAGAAGCCGTATGAGATGAGACTAAAGGAGCTTAATATGTATACCTTTGAGGAAAGCAGGGAGAGCGGGGACATGATAGAAACTTTTAAGTACCTCAGTGGAATCAACAAAGTCCAAGAGGGTAGCATCTTTCAGAAAAAGAGAAGTGCAAGAACAAGGGGACACAATTTAAAGATAGAAGGAGGGCGGTTCAGGGGCAATGTGATGAAGTATTATTTCACAGAGAGGGTAGTGGATGCATGGAACCACCTTCCTGAGGAGGTTGTGGGGTCTAAAACTGGGAGAATTCAAGAATGCATGGGACAGACATAAGGCAATTCTTGTTGGGGGGGGTAGGAAGAAATAGGCTGTTGGTTATCTAGGATCTGCGGCCTATCCTGTAGGTAAGGAAATGGGCAGACTAGATGGGCCAAGCGGTCCTCATCTGCCATCAAAGTCTATGTTTCTATGTTTCTATGTTTCTGGCAGCTGTACAAGCAGAGGTGTCCGCTCTCTGCTATGATTTTGAGGAGTTCTGCCAGGAGGTCAGGTGGGACCTCAGAAAAGTAATGGAGGAGCAACAAAAGGTGTTTGACCTCCTTGTGGAACTTCGTCGTGGGGGGATTGGTGGTGGCAGTGGCAGGTCAGAAGAATTTGGGCCTGTTTCCAGTGCCGTTCAATTATGATCTGGAAATGTTAAAAATGTGCTTGCTGATTTGCAAGTGAGGCAGGCAGTGCAGCACCCGAATTTTCTTCTGTTTTCTTTTTCCTGTCCTTGCTTTGTTACTGTTACTCTTCCCTCATGCACACCCCTTAAAAAATAACAAAAACAAAACAAAAGAAAAACAATTATTTTCTGTTCTCTTCTTCTTTCTATATCCTTGTGTTTCTTTTTCATGTCTAGTATTTTGCATGTAATTATGTAATGTTTACGCGCCCTCTCTTTCCCATCTTTTGAGTACCCTACCCTAGCGCTTACCCTTCATGTCCCTCCTGTCGTGCAAATGTAACTTACTGTCAGTACTTTAGTCTGTACCCATACACCGTACCTTTCTTCTTGTTTTATTTTACTACTTCTATATTTCCTCCTTCTATCCAAAAATGTCAAGTATATCGTAATGTGTTCGTATGAACAAAATTTTTTCCCAAAGCTATGTGGTTCAGGCTCATGTTGTGCACTTCAGTTGTTTTGGCTGTGTGCAACATCATTCTGAATACATACACAACAATCATAGAAACATAAGCACTTTTACTGTGAAGTTAAGCATAAATATATTTTGAGCTTAAAAACACATGTCCCCTGGTCTTGTCTCCCACAGATGTTAACTATGTGATCTACTCCTCCATTCATAATGTTTAGTGCCCCCACTGCCCCACCACAGCCTCTTGCTGCCACACTGTGTAGAGCAAGCATGCTAAGATGAGAAATATGATTGGAGAAATGGTACATAAAATTGAGACAGAAATATAGTCTGAGTCAGGATATGATGTGTTGCCCCTACCCCCACCCCCACCACCCAGACAGTAAGTTGCTGTTTTCGGCCATGTTCAGCAATGATTTCAGCCTGAAACTCAGTGCTGCCTGTGCCAAACAGGACCTACAAGTCCAGAAATGTTTCCAAAAAATTGTTACAGTAAATTCAGATAGAAATCAGGTCTCAGTCATGTTGTTATATGGTAACCAAGCCACCACCCAGGACCAAAGGATGGTCTTTGGTCCACTGTTTGCAATTTGTTTTAAGCCACATCTTGTTTGTGCTAGTGCAGCATAGGCAGTAGATGTCCAGCAATGTTTCCTGCCGACCCAGTGGTGCTGAGGGTTGAGACGCTGGACGCCACACCTCGCTCCACGCCGGCGACCCGGGTTCGGGAGCAGACTCGGGTCGTCGGTGGGTCGGCCGGGGGGAGATAGGCTTGAGCGTCCAATGACAGCTCGCCTTCTCTGGGGAGGGATTCAGCCATTGCCCGACACCTGCACAACCCCGAGCGGAGGCTCGAGGAACTGCAAGCTCCACCTGGGAGATGGGTGGCTATTGAGCAGCACGGACATCGGCGTACACATCATGAAGTCGGGGAGGGTACTTGCTGCTTGGGAGGGAGAAAATCATGGAAAACAAGCCTGCCACAGCCGGGAAGATGGGGAACCATGGCCGTGCCCATGATTTGCCTGTGCCCGCCCAGCAGACCGCAGACCGACGCAACATAAGTAATGGGGTTTGACCCCTCACCTCATCCCCGTCCCGGGGGTAATCTGAGGCTCCATGGGGCCTGTGGGTCTGTGTGGGTAGGGTTCCGGGCAGTGGGATGTCCAGTTGTCCCCCCTCAGGGTCGGAGGTGGCAGGCTGGGAGGAGAAATAAACAGTAATTTCAAAAAAAGAAATGTTTCCTAAAAAATGGTACATCAGATTAAGACTGAAATCTGGTGTCAGCCCCTGTTGTTTTATAGTAGCCCCCCAGCATTCAGACATTAAAATGCTGTTTTGGCCACTGTTTACTATTGGTTTTAGGCCACATCTTGTTTCTGCGAGTGCAGTATAGTCAGTGCATGTCCAGAAATGTTTACCAAAAAAATTGCACAGTACATACAGACAGAAATCAGGTGTCAGACATGCTGTTATATGTTGCACACCTTCCACCTGGACCAAAACATGTTGTTTGTCCCACTGTTTACCAATGGTTTAAAGCCTAATCATGGTGTTGACACTGTCTAACGTGGCCCAGAAGTCCAGAAATGTTTCCCAAAAAATTGCACAGTACATTCAGACAGAAATCAGGTGTCAGACATGCAGTTACATGGTTCAATCCACCATGAGGACCCAAATGTGCTGTTTTCTGCACCGTTCAAATGCTTTTCAGGCCTAACCATGTTGCTACTACTGCCTAACATGGCCCAGAAGTCCAGAAATGCTTCCCAAAAAATTGCACAGTACATTCAGACAGAAATCAGATGTCAGACATGCTGTTATATGTTGTACACCTTCCACCTAGTCCAAAACATATTGTTTGGCCCACTGTTTACCAATGGTTTAAGGCCTAATCATGGTGTTGACATTGTCTAACATGGCCCAGAAGTCCAGAAATGTTTCCCAAAAAATTGCACAGTACATTCAGACAGAAATCAGGCATCAGACATGCAGTTACATGGTTCACCTCCACCATGAGGTCCCAAATGTGCTGTTTTCCGCACCATTTAAAAGCTTGTCAGGCCTAACTGTGGTGTTACCACTGCCTAACATGGCCCAGAGGTCCAGAAATGTTTAAAAAAAAATGTTACAGTAACTTCAGACTGAAATCCAGTCCCAGCCACAATGTTTTATGGCACCCAAACCCCCACCAGGACAAAATGATGGTCTTTGGTCCACTCTTTACAATTGATTTTAGGCCACATCTTCTTTCTGCGAGTGCAGCACAGGCAGTACATGTCCTGAAATGTTTCCAAAGAAATGTTACATTCAATTCAGACAGAAATCTGGTCTGAGCCATGATGTTTTATGGTGCCCCCCCACCACCACCAAGACATTAAAATGCAGTTTTGGCAATTGTTTACAATTGCTTTTAGGCCACACGTTGTTTCTGCGAGAGCAGCACAGGCAGTACATGTCCACAAATGTTTCCTAGAAAATGGTACATTAAATTCAGACTGAGATCTGGTGTCAGACATGCAGTTACATGGTTCACATCCACAAATGACCCTACTCTGCTGTTGTCCGCACCATTTAATATGGTTTCCATGCCTAACCGAGGTGCTGCCACTGCCTGACTTGCAACATAAGCCAATTTGCCATGATAAGAAAAATAAATCCTCCTGCAAAATGGTCCTGCTACTTAAAGTTGCACTTTCTTCCTCCTGCTGCTGGTTTCTCAGTTTATTGAGAACTGTGAACTTATCATTTCACAATGATGATGCACTGGTTAGCTCTGTTGGCTCTGTGGTTTTAAGTCAGTGTGGATTGAATGACATTTTGAGTGCTGCAGCTGTTGCCTGTAGCTGCTGCCTGCTGCTCTGACTCGTTGCTGTGAGAAGTAATGCTTTGTCTGCTTCATGGGGATCCTCTTCACATAGTCGATCGATGCCGCTGCTGCTGCACACGTAAGTATCTGTCTGTTTTTTGTTTTTGGGGTGCAAGAGAAGGGGGATGGTGGGTTGCTATAGGGACATCTTGAGTTCTTATATGTTTGTACTTACTTCATATTGCCTAGTGTGCTGAGGAGTACATCATCATAACATGCATGCCAGGATTTGGATACGGGATGTTGGAATGCACCACATTTCACATTGCACAAGGACAAGGTAAGTATTGAATTTTTCATTACTAGGAGGGATAGGTGACTGCAGCCTGGATATCTGAGTCAGATTCTAATTGTATTATTTTTCCTTTTCTCCACATGCAGGAATTCAGGTGCTGTTAACTCCAGGCGCACTGCTACTGCCACTGCTGTTCAATATGTGTGCAATTCACTAATTTGTGATAAGTATTTCTTAATTTGTGATGGCCTTTGGTGAACAGGTGGTGGAGGAGGTGGTTGATCCGGGTTGGTGTGAGGTTGGTGGATATGGTTAAGTATTAATTTTGTGGTTACTGCAGCACAGAGATTTCACAGATTTTCATAGATGTTTACAAGTTCAGGGGGCAGATGCCCATGAGTGAACTCGCCTCCACTTTTCAATGGTGGAAAGAACATTTTCTATCACCTATATATTATCAAGTTTTTTTAAAAACTGCTGAAGATTATTGCTGTTAACAATATCTTCACGAAGTGAATGCCAAATTGGAGGGATTCTCTGAGCGAAAAACATGGAGCGTTTACTTGTTTTACATAATGATGTTTTAAATTTTAAATGATGTGATCTTGTTTGATTAAATTTTGGATTCTTTTCTAATCAAATTGTGTTTAGCAAATATTAATTTTGATAGGCATTAAAAATATAAATTAGGTCACCTCTCAGCATTCTGTACTCCAGAGAGTATAATTGTAATGTTCCAAGTCTGGACACATATTCCATATTTGATGCATTGGCCCAGATATTCAAACTGCGTCCAAAAAGTGCACAATGTAGAGACATAAGTCTATTGCGCCCATGTCAGAGACGATATTCAAAAATGGAGCAGGCCAAACTGCGCCTACAGCCGATGACTGAATATCACACCACCTGCGCCATAGCTCAACTACGGAGGGGAAGCTGAGCAGATCTGATGCGCCATAGTGCAACAAGGGATGTTCAGCTGAGCAGTCCAGAGGTGCCATAGCGCAACCAGGGACACTCCCCAGCAGCAGAGCAATGTAACTGCACAATCAGGGAGGTAGGGATCCACCACCCATGCCACAGATGGGCACAGGAACACATAGCAGAACAGACATTGTCCCCCCAATACCCCATGCACTGCACAACTGGGGGAGGGCTGGAATAACCACTGGTCCAAGGAGACAAGCAAACAACCCACAGCCAGGCCACGGTGCCCCATCACACCTACCGGCAAGCTGTGACTGGCACACAAGGAGGGCTGACCACCCTGTACCGCACCATCTCCCCAATGCAGAGCACATCATGCACCTTGACCCCCAGACACTCCCCCATGAGCAGTGACCACCACTGCAGGAAACCCCATGCATGCCACCACCCCCACTGTGACACTGCAACCCTGTGCACCAAAGAATAATGCAAGCCAGCCCCACCATGAGCACCCATCAGCGGATGGCAGCACACAGCAATACAACAATGGCAGACACAGTGCCACCATGCACAGTTCCCACGAGGTACTGCTGAGAGACCAACTATGCATCAGCACATGAGGTACCCCACACGGGACAGGGCGTGCCCTTGACACCACCACCACCAGTGGTACAGCACCCTGCACAGTAGTCCAGTGACACACCCCAACCCACCACTGGCCACAACAGCCAGCACAGCCACCCACAGTGGTGCGTGGAAGCATGCACCAGACCGGATGCCACACAGTGTATGGACAGACACCCACCCATACCCAACAGCACAACAACACAGGGAAGCAGTGCTGAGGCAACCAAGCCCCCATTGTGGGCCCATGTAAACTGTGTACACACAACCCGCAGTCCTCCATGGCACTGGAGTGCCAGCCACCTTGCGCAGGCACTGTGGACCTGTACACCATCATCAGTCACCCGGAGCACAAGTCACAGACAGTGGGGCACATCCTCTGCAACACACACAAGGCACAGCATGGAGGTGAGACAAGAACTGTGGTGCCCACAGTGCCACCCAAGCCAGGCATGCACCACACCAGTGACAGGAGGCAACCCAGCAATGTGACAGGTACAGTGGCTGTCCTGCAGGGACTGCCACCACTGACATGCCAGTGGACCATGCAGGTCACAGACATGTATGTGTGTCAGCTGCACAGGCCATGGATGGGCCAATGGGTGCACCATGGACACAGAGCATGCACCATGGACCACTGCACACAGTCATCCAGTGCACAGGAAACAACACACACACCACAGACACTGACTGATAGCTACCCCCACACCATAGTCACCTCCACACAGACACACACACACACCCATGACCGCACCACCCCTGACACCATGCACACCGCTGCAGCTGAGCACCTATAGCCCGCTGCAAATCAGAGACCACAACAGTATTCATATCAAAATTAAATGTATTGAAAAAATATACAACAATCAACTATATACAATAATACAAGAACTATATACAATATAACATAGGATCTATATACAAGGTTGGGGGGCCATAAACAAGGTGGGGGTGGGTAGAGGGTGGGGTGGACAAATGGGACAGGGAAGGAGGGGTGTGAGGGTGGGTCCGGGGGGTAGAGGAATACTGGGAGCAATCCATCCCTAGCGGGAGCGCCTCTCCCTGCTCTGGCTCATCTGGGCCCTGTGCCTCCTCAGTACCCCGGTCTCATCTATGCATCGCAGGATGTCCAGCGACACCCGTGCCACCACCAATATCTCCCGCAGTGCCTCCCAGATCTCACAAAGATGGTGGGTACCTAGTACAAGGGAGCACAGTCAATAGGTGTGAATGCACAACCCCATACAGCCCACCCACTGTGCATGGCATACGGCCGTGGGACATACCACTGTGATGGTGTGTGATCACCCGCAGTGATCACGTCCACAGGACCTGCCTACCCAGGCACATACAGCCATGCGGAATGCTGCACATACCCACCGGCCAAGAAACGCACAGCACCACCATGGCTGTTTAGTGACATGGCTATGTGGTGCAAAGGCAGTGGCACAACCATGTACCTGGTGCACGCATGGACCACCATTGACGCACTCCCAGACATGCATTGCCACTGGACAGTGTTGACTGTAACAAGTTGCGTGCATGGCAGTGATGTTGATGGATGGTGGCCATGCCCCGCTGCCCACCCTGTCACACAGCATGCAATAGTAGTCATGGATGTATGGCACTCACCTTCATCAGGCCGGTCAGGTGGGCGGTGAGGGCCCTCTCCCCGCCTGGCTGCACCATCCTCCTCCCGCCGCAGCTCTTCCCTCGCATGTCTGCATTCCTCCAGGCCTGTGGGGCAAACAAGAAGAGAGGAATATCAGTACAATCCCAAAGCAAAGTCCCCCTGCCCCCAGGTGTGTGCCCTCCCACCCAGCCAGACCCACCCACCCCACACCTGTGAACACCACCACAGCCAACCTCGGATGGTCCCTCCCCTATGTGCTGGACACATACAACACTGTTACCCATATGGATGATAAAAATGTGTTGGCAGAACCCCTACCTGGCCGTGGCACCGTGCCCCTCCTGGCACGTGCCCGCAGGCATGCCAGTAGCTCCGGCTCCCTCCTCCGCAGGTCCCCATATCAGTGCCTGCACTGCTCTACACTCCTCCCCCATCCAGTGGCCTCCTCCAGGGCAGTGGCCACCTCCTGCCACGTCTGGGTCCTGGCCCTGTCCAGGGGCACCTCCCCGGACAGAGGCCCATGGTGTGGCTCCACAATGGCCACTAGGTTTGCTAATTCAATTGCAGACCACTGGGCTGCCCTTCTGCATGCCATTCTCTCTATTCTAGTTGGCAATATGGTGCCGTGCAGCGTGGCTCCTCACATGCAGATGCTGCATGGTACAGCGTTGCCATTCCCTATTGTGCTGTCACCAAACAGTGCGATAGAGGTGCACCCATGCCTGACGCATGGTGCCTAGGGGCAAAGGTCGAGCACAGGGTCAAGGGTCTCTGGCGCATGGACATGCACAGTGCCATTGGAACACAATGCGTGTAGCATGATTGGCTGCCTGTGTGCCAGTGCCATAGCGGCCTACCACACAGTTGGCCCATTGCGCCTATGATGGCCCAGTGCCACAGTGCCTTGTAGTGACCATTGCCATAGCGCCACTGGCACAATGGTGGCCATGCCCTGCATTGCCTACTGCGCACAGCATGTCATCAGAGTGGCAGACGTCTGCGTCAGCAACCCGGGCATGCGCAGCGAGGTGTGTACTACGCATGTCACAGAACTGCGCCATTGGATCAGCACGTTCAACACAATTGCGCAAAGCGCAACAGCATGATATTCAGCTGTCATATGTAAATCATCTAATCAGCCATTCAATGGCGCAGCACTGCAATTTGCATCTACTTAAAGTTGCTCCTCACTTCGTTTGCATGGGTTGCGCTATAAAAGTGTGACATTGTGCTACAGGGCCATAGTCGATTACTGCAGTCTATTGGTGAGTTGCATGCTGTTTGGGAGTGTGGACTGTGGATTTAGGGACATGCATGGGACTGCACAGTCACAGGTAACAACTGCCTTCTTACAGGCTACATAATGACCAAGCAGGTTGTTGGAGAGGACGAACACATCGGTGGGAGGAGGAGGAGGCCTAACTTTACAAAAGCCGAAACCAAGCCCTGTTCAAGGCCTACCTGGATCAGGAGCCACTTCTCAGTTGATGGCGGGGAACACCTCAAGCCTGTGCTGCTGCATGAGAGGAGGTGGCACGTACTGTGAACCTGCATGGCAGCCACTAGTGCTCCGTGCAGGAGTGTAAGAAAAAGATGGGCATGGACAGGAGGAGGATAAAGGAGAAGGTGGCTGCCATCAGGGTAGCATGTGCTGCAACAGGTGGGGGACAGCTGGAGGTGGTACAGCTGACCCCACAGGAGGAGAGGCTTGCTGGAAGCTTGCAGCGCAGTGCCATTGAGGGTGTTCCAGGTGGTGGCTTCCAGACGGGTGGTGGCCCATCACTGCATGGTAAGTCATGGTCTGTCTATGGGGAGGAGCAGGGTAGATCACATGCAGTAATGTGACTTTGCTTTCCCTTACAGATCCTGAGCATCTGCATGGGTGAGTGGTGGTGGGCCTGTCCACTGAGGACAGTCAACTGGAGTTGGAGGAGGGCCCATCCACCTCCACAGGCATATGTGGAGCATTGCGACAGTGGGGCTGCCTGGCTGTCCAGACTGATGTCGTTGTAACAGGTGTGGAGGAAGCTCTGCCTGTGTCCCAGCATGCTGGCATCCACAGATGCCAGCATGCTGTGACTGTGGCCGTTGCACAGTCCATCACTGGTGATGATGACGCTACTATCATGGGCAGTGACACGTGTGTGCCATGGGATGGCCACACAGCAGGGCAATTCACGCCCATGGCTGTGGGTGATACTGCCGTGGAGGCCTGCATGTCAGCACAGTCCCAGCCTGTGCCTGTCAACACCAGTGGGGCAGCACTGGTGTCTGTTCAGGACAGTGGGACTGTTGCAGCCACTGCGGTGGCACCACTGAGCCCTGAGGAGTAGCAGCCGGAGGGGCAGCATCAGCAGTCACCCAGTGGGCTTGGGGGTACAGGGTTCAGTGGTGGCATCTGTGCACCGCCTGTGGACATGCCCAGACCTGGTCCTGGTGTGCAGCACCCATCCTCAAGGGGTGCTGATCATCGGGGCCATGCACACCCTGAGGGACAGGATACTGAGGAGACTGATGACCTCTTGGACAAGCACACCTGACTACTGCAAGCATTGATCCAGCAGCAGATGTGGCTTGCAACATCCGTGGATGCACTGCGTGTGGCTCTGGAGTGGGCAGAGGAGCATCGCAGCAGGGACACCACACTGATCCTGGCAGGGATGGACCATTTGTGGGAGGATGTGACCGCTGCCATTGACAGGCATGCACAGGCATTCACTGCTGTCATGGCCACAAAGGGCACACAGTCAGGTGCCCATGCATCGAGAACACCATGCAGTGCACTGTCCACCCCCCCATTCCCGGCATCATGTGACTCCCACCCTGTTGACACCGGGTTCAGCTGTGGGCATCCCGAGCACTCCTGGCACAGGCATGTTCGGTGTGCTGCAGACTCCTGCATGAGCATGGTCACGTTCGTGCAGTGGAACCCCTGGGGGACCATCGGTGCCACCCCATGAGGCCAGTGGTCAGCCTGTCAGTGCTGGCGGGTCTCAGTGGGACCGCCCACGCATCCATGGTGGCCGGGGCACTGTGTCACATGATTGACCTGTCTCCCAGTGCGGCTACTGTCTGCTGCTGCCCTGTGTGCATTGTGTGTTTCAGTGGGCAGTGCACAGGTGGGTACCCGGCCCTGCACTTGGCCACACAGTCCACCCTGCACACCCTCCCGGCTGCTGTCCGCAGTTGCATGTGCATGATGATGCCTGCATTGTGCTGTACACCAATGTGCAATGGTGCTCAGCATCTGACACATGCACATGGACAGGCAGTGGGTGTGGTGGTCTGTGGACATGTGTGTTGCTAGGTTTGGTGTTCTGGGTCGGTGTGCCTCCTGCCCTCTGTGCACGTTTGGTGTGTTGTGTGTGTGCGTGTGTGTGTGCATGTGTGTGTGTCCATCCATGTGGCATGTTAATCCTCACCCATCCCTGGTTTTGTGTGTGTGCTTCTGTGCCCTGCCGCTTCCCTTGATGGCAAGCACCCCTGGTGTGTGTCCATGCATGTTTGTGGGCTGTGCCTTAGCCATTTGTGGTTGCACATCGCCCCATGACTTACCTGAGTTGGCTGAAGTGCTCCTCCATGATGGTGTCCCAGTGCAGCTGTGCCAGCCGGATCAGTCGGGGGTCCCGTCAGCCAAGGGGGGACTGCCCATCACCATCGTCACTGGCATCCCCATCGTCCCCATCGCTGTCCCCCTCTTTGACCTGTACAGCTATCCCACATTCGTTGGCCATGTTGTGCAGGATGCAACAGGCCAGGAATAGCCCGCAGGCCTTTGAGGGGCTGTACTGTAGGGCACCGCCAGAGGTGTCCAGAAAACGGAAATGTGCCTTCAGTATCCCGAACACCCACTTGATGACATTACGTGTGGTGGCGTGTGCCTCATTGTAGCGTCGCTGCAATGGGGTCGTGGGCCTCCGGTAGGGTGTGAGCAGCCAGGAACGGAGTGGGTATCCACTGTCACCTGTGTGTAAAGTGTGAAGGTTAGTTTGGTGATCAGCATCGCCCTGCCCCAGGCCATGTAGGCCACAACCCATGTCACCTCTGGCAATGCTCCCCCAGGCCCTATGATTGTCCATGTGGTTTGCATACTCATCCACTAGGTGTCCAGTGGGGATGTCCCCACTCTCGAATCTGTGGCACAGTGCCGACTGGTGCCAGATGAATGAATCATGTGCTCCCCCAGGGTGCATGGCACAGACAATGATTATGCACCCCCTGGCATCTCACACCACCTGGCAGTTGATGCTGGCATAGCCCTTACGATTTATGTATGTGGCCCCCTCGGAGCCAGGT
The DNA here is from genome assembly GCA_016271365.2 of Neoceratodus forsteri. Taxonomy (NCBI): domain Eukaryota; kingdom Metazoa; phylum Chordata; order Ceratodontiformes; family Ceratodontidae; genus Neoceratodus; species Neoceratodus forsteri. The sequence goes on along the minus strand of JADMNL010000030.1, from coordinate 220,845,484 downwards.
GGTGTGTGTATGGCCACATGGGTGCAGTCTATTGCCCCTAGCATGCCAGGCATATGTGCTACCCTGTGGAACTCCTGTATGTTTGCTGTGTGCTCCGCCGGTGTGCTGGGGAAATGGATGTACTCCACAGCATGTAGCAGCAGTGCGCTGAGGAATTGGGTGAGGTGGTGTGACGTGGATGACTGAGTTATGCCTGTGGTGTCCCCAGTTGGTCTCTGGAAGCTACCTGTGGTAAGCAAGCACATGCAGGCTGTTATCTTAGTCTCCACTGACAGGGCATGGCTCCGTCATGTGGGTGCCTGCATCACATCACTGCACAGCTCACAGAGCCACCTCAGAATTGCCCTATTCAGGTGGTATTGGCCCACAATCTCAGTATCAGTGTACAGCTCAAAGCTGGTGCAGGCTCAGTACTGCCTGTTGGGGGCATACCACTGATGGGCCCTTCCATGGCCACGCCCCCCTGCCACCCGCCTTCTCACCCCCTCATAATGGCCTCCATCTGGAAGGTGGCACTGGCCATGTCCCTGGCTTGTGTTCACCCTCCCGGCAGCTGTTGCTGTATTCCCCCTGCTGTCCTGGCTGCTACTTCCCCTGCACCGGGAACACCTGCCTGTGCTGGTCTCTGTGCTGTGTGGCTCCCCACACCTTCCCTGTGCCTGGCTGTTCAGAGTGCCCTTTCCCTGGCCTGCCCTGTTTGTGCCTCCTGCCCTGTCTGTCTGCCTATGGTTCTGACTCACGTGGCTTCCCTGTAGCGTTCTTGTGCCTCTCCCTTGCTCCTTTTTATTTTGGCTCATTTCCGCTATGGCACAACTTCCGCTTGCTCCCCTATTGCACATGGCGCCAGTCGTTGAATATCGCACTGCGCCATTTATGCATGGTTCCTCCCCCTTCGGTTGTGCATGCCTTCATTATCATTGTGCTGTTGCTCAGCATGATTTCGGGGGCGCAACTACCTCCTGCTGAATATCGCAGAATGGCACAATTTCGGACTTGCGCAGGTGCAACCCCATTGCGCATGGCTCAACTCTTTTGAATATCTGGGCCATTGTCTATTCTTTTAGTGGTTCTACATTAGACCCTTTCTACCATACCTAGATAGCCTATGGAGGTCAGAGCACAAAAGGAATATAAGGGTAGAATAACGGATGACTTCCTACTTTTAATGTGTCTCAAGATATTGCCGAGAATCATATGCCATTTTTTGACAGTTATATTAGTATGAGAATTACATTTTAAGTAATTGGATATTGTTACACCCAGATCTTTTTCTTCTTTTGTTTCCACTAAATTCATATTTTGTATTGAACAGTTAAATCCCTGGTTGTTATTACCCATGTGCATTACTTTGCATTTCTTAACGTTAAATTTCATTTTATTTTCAACAGCCCAGGTAGCTAATTTATTTAGATTTTCTTGTAGGGTATTGGCAGATGTAGTATCATTTACTAGGCATCCAGTTTTGTAGTCGTCAGCGTACTTGTGGATCCAGACTTCCTTGGAGGTTTGCATACTGGAGATCAGAATGTTAAATAAGAGAGGCCCTAACACAGATCCATGTGGAACTCCACTAGTAACTGGGCTCCACTCAGACTCGTGCCAATGAATAACTACCCTTTGTTGTCTTTTGGATAGTCATGATTCAATCCATTTGATTATATTATTATCCACATTTATTTTAAGAAGTTGTTTAATCAAAATTTCATGGGACACAGTGTCAAATGCCTTTTCGAAGTCTAGAAAAATGATATCCACTGGGATGCCATTATCCAGGGCATCACTGACTGGTTCAAAAAAACTAACTAAATTAGTTAAGCATAACCTACCTGGTTTGAAACCATGTTGTGACATATCTATACAGCCAGCGTTAATAATATGATTAGAAATTTTATTTTGAATCAAACGTTCAATGATTTTGCTAATAACCGATGTTAGGCTGATAGGCCTGTAGTTTGATGTCAACTGTTTATTGCCACCCTTATAAATTGGTGTTATATTAGCTACCCGCCAAGATTGTAGTACAGTACCACAATTCACAGATATATTAAATAAGTAAGTGAGTGGACCAGTAAGTTCATTTGAAAGTTCTTTTAGGAATTTTGGAATTATGCCATCTGATCCTGGAGATGAATTACTTTTTATTAAATTAATTGCCTTAAGAGTATCTTGTTCGGGAAAATAAGAAATGAAATTAACTGACGATTGCAAATTAAGATTAGTGGGTTCTTTGGGACTTAAAATACTTGTAAAGTATTGATTAATTTCAGATGCCATTTCCTGTTCATTATTGATGATTATATAATTCGATATTAATGGGCCAATCCCAGTAGAATTTTGTTTAAGAGAACCGATGTAATTATAAAACTTTTTCTTATTATCTTTAATATTTGTAGCTAAATTGATTTCCAGTTTTTGTTTTGCTGTTCTTATTTTATGTTTAGTTAATTTTGCAATGGACTTAAACTTGACTCAGTCAGAATCTTTTCTGGTCTTGCAAAATTTCTTATAGGCTCTATGTTTTTTATTTATTAATCATTTTATATCTTTGGACCACCAAGAAGGTATTCTATGTTTAATACTTACATTGTATTTAACTCTGTCATGAACAGATGTACCTAAGAAATAGTCTATTTTTAGATGTCAGACTTTGACAGTAACTATCTTCTATATGGGTCTGCCAATATTCAGGAATTCCACTGCTGGGGTGCGTCTGCTAACTCCCAATCTGGATGCAGGCTGCGCTCATCAGACATAGTCTGTTCATGTCGAGGGTTCCAGTTTAACAGCCATTCCCTGATGTGAGTACAGCTTCATGTAATGATGGTGGTGATGGGGGAAGGGGCACCTAGTTGTAACAATGCTCAAAATGTCTTCTTCTTTTTTCTTATTGGCAGGTACAAAGTACTTCAATTGGAATGGTTGCTTAGTTTTCTGGTGGACATTTGCCGACGCATCCCATCTCTGTACAGCATTGGTTATTAAATACATGTCTTCCATCCTGGTGTGTGGACGCTGGAGCGAGGTGCTGCACCTGCGAGGTGTGGGCCACTGCCGTCAACTAAAAACATCCATCGTCATCATCAATGGACACATTCATCTCACATGCAGCAGTATGATTGGGGGGTGTACTTTGAGTGCCACTCAAACACACTCTTCAATGTGGGCTGCATCTTGGGAGCATGTCGACAAAAATACTTTACTTTTGCCACCAATGTTGTTCTTGCTGGGGTACCAGGTGAGTCTTGGGGCCTGGGATGCACAGCATGTACGAAACTGGTTATTTTTCTAGATTTGGTGCCTGGTGGTGTACTTTTATAACTCAAGGGAGTGGCAGCTCCTCTGCTACTATGCCTACTGCTCGAGAGAGAAAATGATTCCTCATACTCTTCCTCCACCAACCCACTCAGCCCTCCCTCCTCCTGCTCTATTGCACTGCTAGCACTAACATTAAGCTTGACAAGGAAGTCCCGCCAACTGCTCTGATATCTTTCTAGTGTTGGTGCCAGTGCAATGGGTGCTTGTTTTTCAAGTTGGCGTGCTGGCCACCAGTGCCTATGTGGCTGCCCTTTTTCAATGACTTACACGTGCTTGACACAGCTGACATATCGCCATGGTGTCAACAGCTGCATCAAGCATGAAAAAATCCTAAACTAGGGACTTTGCACCTCTAGATTTGACATGGCATTGACACTTGGACAGCAGAGCCAAAGGTGTGGAAGTTTTCGCTTCAAACAACATGAAGTCTTGCTGTATTCTGACATTATGCAGTTAGCCCCAGCACTTAAACTGCTCCAGAGATGAAAAAGTTAACTCTATGACAGAGCATAGAATGTTGAGCTCGAGCTCAGTTCAAACCTATGTCTGCTGCACTTTGAAGTATAACCATCAGATTCTTTACTCCACCTAACTGAACAGTCGCTCCAGAGATTTCTCCTTTGCTAATGGTTCGGTCCAGTTAATAACGTTGGTTTATACTGCTATTTTTTCTTTATTTCAGTTCAGATCCCTGTCTGCGGTACAGTAAGTACATAGGTAGTGGACTAGTGCTGAATTTTTTGTGGAAATTGTAAAAGTTGTATTTCAACTGGTTCGGCTGAATCGGTTATCTTTATCTTGTCTATGTCTTTTTCTTTTAGCTGAATTTAGAGTGAGGTACTGGTCCTTATCAGTTCTAAAAAAAATGTGTTTTATTGTTTTTTTTTCCAACAGCAGTAACACGGTTAGGAACCAATAAGGTGGTCTTGCCTGGCTGTTGCCATAAAAAGAGTAAGTTATAGGATGGCTTCATCTGAGAAACCCAAGAGAAAAAAACAGGGCCACTGGGTTTCTACACTGCAGTGAGTGTGGGGAGGCCTTTGCTAAGGCCGATCCCCACACCACCTGTGTTTACTGTCTGGGTTTTGACCACCTGGAGTCAGACTACCAAATATGTAAAATTTTCCCTACAGTCACCCTGGATAAAAGATTGGGCAGGCTTAGGGGAAAAGGAGGCTGAGAAGTCTGCTGACCCAGATGGCCAGCCCAGTTCAGTTCTGACCAAACCTGAGGGAGTGCCCACTGACCTGGGCGAGACTCCCTCGGGCAAACGGAGAGGCTATCCTGAGGGGTCAGTTCCGGCAAACAGAAAAAAGAAAAAGAAATCGGCTGGTTAGGATCCAGAACCACATTGTCCAACCGCCGAAGAAATTGCCAGGGCAATTAGCATAGTTGAATCGCTCCTTTCAGTTTCCAACTGATTCGACGCCTCCCGGTAGACGTTCGGTTCGGTCAGTTCCTCCAGTTCAGGATTATTCCCCTGAAGGCTATTATGAACCAGACTTGGAGGGGGATGAAGACTATGATGATGATGGTGTGGAAGGTCTGGATGAGCCCATAGAACCGGACATCTCCCCAGACAGGCCCTTTGGTGTTTCCCCTCCTAGGCTTTCTGAGTCCCCTTCCCACTTTATGTTCTACAAACAAGTGGCAGAAACCCTCCAGCTCCCTCTGGATGAAGCTGTTGAGGAGGAAGAGGAGCCTGACTATGTGAAGATGATGGACATCCCAGAGTCCAAGAGATTGTCTATTCCCCTTCACAAATCCTTTGGGAAATAGACACAGAAGTTACTTAAGACTCCAAATACCTCCTGTGGACAGGCGAATGGACAAGAGGTATATGTTGTCAGGCCCAGGTATGGAGTACCTGTACCAGCAATGCAGCCATGTTGGGGTTGTGCAGGCTGCAGCCTGTGATAAGGCTAACATACCCTTAGCTTCACATATCCCAGATAAATACTCCAGGAAGCTGGATGCCATGGCAAAGAAACAGTACATGACATCTTCCTTGGGACTCAGGCAGACTAACTATATGGCCTATGCAGCCAAATACCAGAAGTCTAGATGGGATACTGTTCTGTAACTGGCTAAACCGACTTCCCCCAAGCTTGCCAAGGAGCTAGAGGAGGTGGCTGCTGATGGAATTGAGGCATCAAAAATCCAATTTCATGCTGCTGTGGACTCCAATGATGTGTCATCAAAAGTCATGGCTATATCTGTGGCTCTTTGGAGACTGGCTTGGCTCAGATGTACTAGCCTATCACAGGACACCCAGGCTAAGGACATGGATTTTGCTGTTGTCGAGAATTCTCTGTTTGGGGAGCAGACAGAGAATTATATGAAAAAGATGGATGAATACAGGACCTCCTACTGTACAGGAGTGCACAGGCCAAGGAAAGGCAGGCAACTCCTCAGAAGCAGCCGGCTAGGGGCAGGGGCAGGCCTTTTCACAGGCCCTTCTACCAGGCACAGGCCTCCTCTCTTTTTTCCCAGAGGGAGCTCTTCAGAGGGAGAGGCAGACGGGGGATAAGCAGGACTGCATCCTCCTCTCAGTCTGAGGCTCCTGCCAAGCAGACACCCTGATGTGTCAGGGTGGGTTGACTCCCCAATTCCTGTAGGAGGTGGGCTGGCTTACTACTTCCAGGACTGGAAGTCTGTTACCTCAGACAAATGGGTCCTGGAAGGTAGTAAGCCAGGGGCTGGCACTCAGCTTCAAAATATTTCCAAAGTTGAGGGTCAGGTCCTTTCCACCTGCAAACATCTCTGAAACCATTGCCCTAGAGGCAGAGGTTTCATCTCTGCTGGCTCTCAGAGCCATAGAGAGAGTTCATACACTTCACAAGGGAAAGGTCTGTATTCTAGATACTTTCTTACCCTGAAAAATACAGGGGACTGGTGGCCCATCCTAGACTTAAGATACTTAAGTAAGCACCTACTAAAGCCAAAATTCAAGATGGTGACTCTGGGAATAATTCTTCCCTCTCTAAGTCCAGGGCACTGGCTAGCTTCCCTGGACCTAAAGGATGCCTACTTTCACATTTCCATCAGGTGCTCTCACAGAAAGTACCTCAGGTTTGAACTGCCTTCAGGTCATTACCAGTTCAAATCAATGCCCTTTTGACTAACATCAGCTCCAAGGGTGTTTACAAAATGCCTAGCAGTAGTAGTGGCCTTTCTAAGGAGAGAAAACATCTCCATATTCCCATACCTAGATGACTGGCTCATTGTGGGTCAGTCTCCAGACCAAGTCAATTCAGATTTACAAGTGACCTAACAAGTGTTCACTTCTCTAGGATTCCTCCTCAATCTTCCCAAATCAGTTCTCAACTCTTAACCTTCATAGAGGTAGAATTGGATACTGTCAAAGCAAGAGTCTTTCTCCCTCTGGCAAGGGTAAAGGCCATTATAGAGCTGGCTTCCTCTTTCCACCTTCTGGTGTCTCGACCAGCAAGGCATTTCCTTCAACTCCTGGGCCACATGGAAGCTTCCAATGCAGTGGTCCAAGGGGCCAGATTTCAGATGAGGGACACCTTGTTCCATTTGAGGGCTTTTTGGTCTCAGAAAAAAGATCCTCTAACCAAGCTTATTCCAGTGACTCTGACCCTGATCCAGGCTCTTCATTGGTGGTTGGATCAGGACAACCTCAGGCAAGGAGTCCCATTCATCACTCAGTCTCATTTTGTGGTCCTAACCATGGATGCTTCTCTCTTGGGGTGGGGAGCTCACCTGGGAGCTCTAACAGCTCAGGGAGTGTGGTCCCCTCAGGAGTCTCTTCTCTACATCAATCTTCTGGAGTGCAGGGCAGTGTACCTGGCTCTGCAAGCCTTCTTGGAATCAGTACAGAACAAGGTAGTTCAGGATAGACAACACCACCACCGTGTGGTACATCAACAAGCAGGGAGGCACTCGGTCTATGGCCTTGTGCATGGAAGCCATGAAATTATGGTCCCTGGCTTATTCTCTACAGACCTCTCTGGTAGCAGGCCACCTTCCAGGGAAGGAAAATGTGCTAGCAGATGCATTGAGCAGGATTTCCCAGGGCCATCATGAATGGTCCCTGGACCCCCTAGTGTTAAAAGTGAACTTTTCAAGGTGGGGCACTCCAGAGATAGATCTCTTTGCAGCCCCAGACAATCGCCAACATCCCCTCTTCAGTTGCAGATCTCTAGTCTTGGGTTCAGTCCCTCTGGATGCTCTAATTCTGGATTGGGAAGGGAAATTTCTGTATGCCTTCCCTCCCTTTCCTCTACTGTTCAAAGTCCTGGTCAAGATAAGGTCACAATCTTGCAAAGTGGTCCTGATTGCTCAAGACTGGGCCAGACAGCCTTGGTATCCCCTGTTGCTGTCCCTAGCAGACCATCTTCCCCTGTCTTGTCCCAGGAATCACAACCTGTTAACCTCCTCTCAGGGGAGGATCTGGTACCCCAACCTTCGGTCTCTCAATCTCAAGACATGGCTCTTGAAGAGCTAGAATATGCAAATTTGCATCTATCTCAAGGGGTTCTGGACATTCTCACAGCCTCTTGAAAACCTGCCATCAGAAAAATGTATAACTCCAAATGGAAAAGATTCAGCATTTGGTGTTCCAAGAAGCATATATCCCCAGATACTGCTGACTTGTCTACAGTTCTGGATTACATGATTCATCTTAATGGCCAAGGCCTCAGACCAGCTACCCTCAAAGTATACTTGCCAGCTGTTTCTGCTTTCTGTCAGTGGGAAAGCCCTCCTCACTGGCATCTCACCCTGTTTTCTGTAAATTCTTCAAAGGAGTGCTTCATACCAATCCCCCCTTTAGGGATCCTACTCCTGCTTGGGATCTTAATGTTTGCATTGCTCAGCTTATGCAGCCCCCTTTTAAGCCTTTGTCCTCAGCAGATCTTAAGTACTTGACTTGGAAAATGGTGTTCCTGGTAGCTATTACCTCTGCCAGGTGTATCAGTGCATTGCAAGCTCTGTCAATGGAGCCTGATTTTATCTCATTCCATAGAGATAAGGTGGTCCTTAGAACCAACAGGAGGTCCTTACCCTAAGTGGTTTCAGATTTTCGTCTGAACCAGTCCATGTATCTTCCTGTTTTCTTCACTGATCATTTTTCTTCAGGACAGAGAAGATTGCACCATTTGGATATTAAAAGGGCTCTTAGCTACTACATTGAGCGTACTAAGGCTCTTGGGTTTGACTCCCTCCAGTTGTTCCTCACTTATGTTGAAGTGGGGAAGGGCAAACCTTCTACTAAGAGAACTATTGCCAGGTGGATTGTCTCTTGTATACAGTCTGCTATGAAAAGCTAGGCAAAGTACCCCCTCAGGCCTGAGGGCTCATTCAACTAGAGGTACAGCTGCTTCTCTAGCTGTTGCCAGAGATCTATCTTTACTAGAAATATGCAAAGCAGCCACCTGGAAAACAGTCCCTACATTCACCAAACATTACTCTCAGGATATCCAGGCTAGGAGTGATGCTAGGTTTGGTATAGCACCTATTCCCAAAATAGGTTTGATTCCCTCCTCCACGGAGGTACTACTTGGTAGTCTGCATAATGTCAGAATACAGCAAGACTTCATGTTGTTTGAATAAAAAATTACTCACCTTAGTAATTGTGTTTCTTCTAATGGAGTCTTGCTGTATTCTGACCTCCTTCCCTGTCTCCCATCTCAGAACCTGGTTTTTGGGAAGTGGGCTGGTAGGTGCAGTGTTGCACCTCAGGGGTGTACTTGGCACTCTCCCCTCTTTAGACAGGAGGAGTGGGTTATTTATATGTTTTGGTAATTATTTTGTTCACTACCTAGTTTTTGTTTTGGATTCCTTGACTTGGGTCTTTTGGGAATCCAAAATATCTGGTTGACGTTTTGGCTGGTAAATTTTACAATTTCCACATAGTTGGGTAGTTAGTGTTAGCTCATAAGAATCTGACGGTTACACTTCAAAGTGCAGCAGACAGAAGTTTGAACCAAGCTTGAGCTCAACATTCTATGCTTTGGCATAAAGTTAACTCTTTCCTCTCCAGAGCAGTTCAAGTGCTGGGGCTAACTGCATAATGTCAGAATACAGCAAGACTCCATTAGAAGAAACACAATTACTAAGGTGAGTAATTTTTTCTTTTGTGCCACTTGCATGTTATCCAACATGTTACGTTTGGGAGGTGGGGTGACTGAACTGCTTGTTGTAGGCTTTCTGATATCCTCACCCTCACTCTTGTCATCTAGATGGGCCACATCTTCAACCTTCATCTTTTTCACTTCTTGCTTCCACAGGGGATCCAACATCTCATCATTCTTGGTAACAAAACATATTATATCCTCCACCTCCTCCCTATCACTATCTACTGCCAGGCAAATATTTCCCTTCTCTGGCATTTCCTCACTGTGTGTGTGTGGGGGGCTGACTTTCCTTATGTCCTTCTCCAGGAGAAACAGATGGAAGCTGGACACTATCACAGTCACCACCATCAGCTCCTCCTTAAGCAGGAACAACAGACTTACTGACAACTTTTTTAACCTCCTGGACCTCAGTGCCTCCACTGCTGTGAGTATCTCCCCTTATTCCCAGTATCATCCCCAACAAGCATACTAGCTACAGATTGGGCAGTAAAATTATGAGTTACAGACTTGAAGCCACTTCTAACTTTGATTTTGCTGCTACTGGCTGCCACAGCAGCAGTGGAACCCACAGAGGACACTGATTCAGAATCAGACATAGGTTTGCATTTCCCAACAGACTCCTTTGAACCACCTCCCACCCTAACACCTTTACCTGAAGTTGAAGGTCTCTTGGCAGGCATATTTATATGCTTGTTTCATTTGGTTTCCACTGGAACTTTATTATTATGTATTTCTATTGAATAACTGTGATTTAACACCTGCAGTGCTATCTACAAAAGGCAAGCAGAAATCAGAACGGGTAGCTTCACTTTAGTGTATATAACTACCTACAACTGCTACTGTAGTCTATTCAAGTGTGAAAACACTATTTCATTTTTTCAATTACAAAACACATGAGTTAAGTAACATGGGGTGACAGGAGGACAGAAGTAAGAGACTTTCAATACAAAAACCAACAGAGAACACTACCACAACAAGGTTGCGCAGTAAATCTGAAAAGAATATTTAAGTAGTTCTTAATTAAATGTCAGTTTTTAAATGGAATGATTATTACACAATTAAATAATAGTCAGGTAGGTAGTGGTAGATTCACAAAAAGTAAACTGTAAACCAACCACACAGAACACCTCTCAGTTAAAATATGAACTATGGTCTGGATAAGTGGTGTCTGTACAAGGTGAGTACTGCAATGTGTTAGTATTTACTAAATACAGTTTTGACTTACAGATATATAAGATGGAAGGGACAACAAGATTTGAAATGAACAAACAAAGTCACCTCCAAAAATCATGCAGAGCCCACCATTATCCCGAAAACTAGGTCATTTTTTTATGCAGTCGATCAGGTAGAAAACAACAGTGGTGTGACAGGGAGGAAAGGGTTAATATGGTAAGCAAATTAAATAGAAAAACAGGAATGCTGCAATGCAGAGGCTAGATCACAATATTAATTTTTGTGAGCAGTTCAACAATGCAGTGTACCTGGATATGGACAAGTCAAGTGGTCAATGTACACAAATACTTCCAATAAAAAAAGTAAATCACAAAAGTGGTTAAGCAAAGGGAAACAGGAACAGAACCACTCAGTATGAGTAACTGTTCAGATAAAGTTACCCAAGAAAGGGTCAATATGTAAGAAAAATATAACAAATAAGTAGCACACAAAAATATTAGGACTTAAAAGAAATTACAGACACTCACTCGCTACTTGTGAGAAATCTGTCAAATATTAAGAACTAGCTGGCTCTACTTTCACATAGGTTCTGTGTCATAATGATGAAAGCCTGAAGGCGATCACCATTATGCAGAAGTCAAGAGTGCTGAAAATTTATTTTGGCACTCTGACGCCCCAGCGCACAGCAAAAGGGTGCCGGGGACTTCGTTTTTTAATGTTTTGTGCTGGGGGCTGTGCCCTCACACCCCCCTTGTGGGGGGCTTTGCCCCCGCAACCTCCTACTAAAGAATTCTCAGCTCCACAGAGGTGCATGTCGGGGGGAAGAAAATATAAAAAAAAAAGGTTTGGGCCGGGCACAACAAAAACGCACTGGCGCCTGGACCTGAACCCAGTACCCTGCCGACTGACACCAGCAGCCCACCCACCACACCACGGGGTTGGCTCAGCAACCCACCACAGCACCACCCCTCACATTTCTCACTGTGAGTGCCCACCTCCTCCCCCACATACGTGTACATATGGTGACATCCTGTGGCTATAGTCATCCACCGCCCCCATCCGGCTGCCCTACCCTCCCGTAGCCATCCCTGAAATGCACTGGGGAGTGGGTCACCATTATTGTACATGCTCATTCCCCTGCATTCTTATCACAGGATACCTTCACATATACACACACACACACATACACACACACTACACGGTCGACCCTCCCCCACTCAACTCCCACACAGACACAGACACAGACACAGACACAGAGAAAACTGAAAGCACTACCTAAGTTTAATTAAATATTATCCAAAGATACAAAACCAAAAAAGGTTCACTAGCAGCACTAGGAACTTAATTGAGATTTTGGGAACAATTAACTCTCAAAAATCACAAATAAAGAGATTTTTGAAGGATTTATTGGCTGTGATGCACCACACTCAACTACTCTCTGACTCAACAGACAATATACTGTGCAGGAAACAGCCTACATGTGATATTTCAGCTATCTACCCACCATGTATTGCAATTTAATTAGTGAAATTGAAAAACATTGATGAAATTAAGGATAATGATGAAATTTTGCCTTATGCAAAAGCTAAATTGGGTGAAATTGGGGTGAAATTTTGCATTATGGAAAGCAGAATTGGAGGTGAAATTACTCTTTGCCTAGGCAAAACATTTTAATGTGGGAATTACGAGAAATATTTTTGCACGCATGTAAATTTTCCAATTTTGCACATCTCTAGCTCTGACAAACTCACACATTGCTATTCCTAATATTCCTTCATGGACAATCTTCCCCTGCAAGAATGCATAATGTACCAGAGCATCTTATTGAGCAAAGAAGAAATTGGTGGCCTTGCTGCCCCCACCGTGGCCTCACTTTTCCACTAATTTCATAACCAGCATACCACCAGGACCATGGCAAAACATGCACTGATAGTTCCCAAACATAGAACCAACCAGGGCCAATGAGCTTTTGCTTGCTGAGCTGTACACTGAGTAAACAACCTTCCCACCTCCATCTCAGAACTACCTAAAATGTCTCTGTTCAAGAGAGCCCTCAAGAAGGAAAAGAATCCACATGCAGATGCCTATTCTAACCCCTAACCTCAGTCTCACCCATCCTGCTCTAGCCGTCCTCCCCTCCCAACTTCACAGCCCCATATACCCTGTCTCCATCCACTACCATCATTCCTCCTCCTTCCTAACCTAATGGTCTATATTGTAATCTGCTGGTTTGTTATAACCATGTATTGTACATTTGCTTTATTAATGCCCTGACAAGTGCTTACCTGAGTTGCCTGTAACCAAAGTAATGAATGTACTGACAATTGTTCATTTTGCTGCCTGCATACAAATGTGTTTGTTACAACATTTGACATGCAACCTTTGCAAATAAGCACATAGCTGAAAGGTATTCTGATGTACAAATAAATTAAATAAATAAATATTTATATATTTATTTATTTCAAGCGTTTCACCAGGAAAGACATACTGAGCTTAAAAATAGCTAATTTCCAGATGCATCCTAAGAGGAAGGAGGACGAGAGGTACAAGAATGACATAAAACAAAAACTTATACAATAAAACATCATATAGAGATATAACATAAACAGTACAAAATGAACATGAATGAGGTTCATCAGACAGATAAAATTATAGACAAAAATGTGACAAGGATATAGTGGGCAATCTGTCCCATGGGCACAAGCAATAGCATTTTTTAATGGTGAGGGTGCTGAAGAAAGGAACACAGATGTGGGGCGAAGAAGGGAAAGTGCAGACAAGTGAGGGAGGAGGAAGAAGAGCAGGAGAAGGGTTGGTGAGGTGGGTGGAGGGGCAAAGAGGAGGAGAAAGAAGGGAAGATGGTAAACTGAGGAGAGTGGAAGGGATATGACTCAATGGCAGACATAGGGGATATTGTTGTGATCATGTAGCAGAGATGAGATAGAGTGTTTGGAAGAGGTGGAATGAATGGTTTGGGGGAGACAGTTCCAAAGTTTAGGAAAACAGAAAGAGAAGGCAGCTTGACCAGCGAAAGATATTACATCAAAGTATTATGACTAAGTCACACATTAATTCTATATCTCTTTTCCTGCATCAGTCATTCCCTAAGTTGATAACTATTTTTGTTCGTTGGTCAGTTCCCCAACCTATAGCTTGATAACTTATTTTTTTTAATTTATTCTTAGACATAATTGTCCTCTATATTTTTGTTGTATTTATTTCATTTCTATGAACTTTATATTCTGTATTTTTGTGTCTGTTATCTCTTCTATTTTCCCCTTCCCCAGGACACAACTGAAAATGTGCTGTTACTAGTTCAGTATGTCTTTCCTCATAAAACATTTGAAATAAATAAATCCCTATATCACATTAATGCATTAGCAGCCATCGTGGCTCTGACCAGAATTTGTTAAAACTAGTCACTTATTACTTTTTATTACTGAAGTGTTATTCTTTTTCTACAGTACATACTCATATAGTTTTCTACCTAATAGTATAGAGTGTGTGGCATGGTGTGATGTGAAATGTAATTCTTTTCTTGGAAGCAGGCATAGTGAGCTCTATTCCTCCCACTACATCATCAGCTTGTGACCTCAGTCATTGCTACATCACATGCCCTGCTGCCTGATTGGTAACATGTGTCACAAATTAGCAGTCAAGCAGTGGGAGATTGGCTCTTCTCGCTTACCACTGATGTCACAATCAGTGAGGTCGCAATGCTGATGATGAATAGGGAGGAACAGAATTGCCTATGTCAGCCTCCAGGTAGAGTGCTGTCCCACACATCACACATAGTGCTGTCAGGTAGAAAATCTAATTAGAAAAACAGAAAAGAAAAAAAAAACTTCATATATAAGAAGTGACAGCTGACTACTTCTGGAAATTCCTATTAATGCCAAGCAGTATCCTAACTCTTTTCTTGCATCTTAGGAGTATCTTGTACTTTGTCTCTGAGACGGAAAATAACCAGCATTTTTTTAATAGCAGAATTCTGTAAAGTAAGCAGAAACCTACTGTATCTTCAAAATGTTCTGCCACTTTTTCTTTAAAAAATGTATTTATCTAGGATATTCAAACTGCTCTGAGGGAGACATACATTGAAATGCCAGTTTATGAATGTGCTGAGCTGTGACTAGGAGTTTTGGGCCTACCTGAAAAAAAAGTTTGATGGATCCCCTCTCCTGTTGCAAACAAATTCAACAAGCTGCCCTGCAGAAAACTTCAGAGGGCCCTGTCAGGTCTGTCTGGAATGGACAAATTCTGATAGAACAGAATTCTGCCAAATGTTGGAAAATTTGTCTAATTACGCTGAATTTCATCCATAGCAGAATTTTGAAGTATTAAAAATGGAATGTTCTTTGTGGATCAGTGATCCACAGTTTACATAAACAGTGGATTCCTTTTTCACAATGCACTGAATATTATTATTTGGGTTTATTTAATCCATGGAAAGTTATTCTGCAGTTTACGTGAAATGCTTTTTGGAATGTAATGGAATTATAAAAAAAAAATCTGAAAAGTATTTTGGAAGCGGAATTGCCATTCCACATAAAATTCTATCAGTGGAATTTTACTATTGCACAGTGCACAGGTCTAGTTCTTGTGCCTTTGCCATCCAGATTCATTGGTACAGCTAACTAATTACAAGTGAAACATAAAAACAGAGAATTTCTTTTGCCAAGTTAATGCGGACTAAGTTGGATGGGGGTGGCAAGCCCTTAACTTCTTCTTATACTATTTGGCTTTGCACTTTACTCAACTTTTTACTGGATGAGGATAATTGAGGAGGAGCTTTATGTTCTCCACTGGGTAGATATAAAACATGTTTTGTGTTCCAATAGTGGATTTGATATGCGCTCTCTTCCCTAACTCTCTAGGAAGAATTTACCCCGGCC